>BQNB010015161.1:0-73750 GCA_026074375.1 Tanacetum coccineum | reverse complement strand
TTGATCTTGTTGATTTTTAGACTTATATATATTTTATATTTTATTATATATTATATATATAGTGTAAAAACCTCCAATCAGACACAGAGGTAACTTCCTGTTTAAATGAATGTAAAGAGTCTTATGCTAAACTTAAAAAACTGTATGATGAATAGAGAGAACAACTTAGTGATGCAAGCATAGAAATAAAGGCATATACTCAAGGTCTAAAGAAAGTTGAAGCATAATTAGTTGCTCATTAACAAGCTTAACTTTGGTATGAGGAAAAGATAAAGTTTATAAAAATAGACTTAGATGATAAAACTGATGTCCTTACATACCATAAGAAACTGTTGGCAGAATCTAAAAAAGAAAAAAAAGATTTAAAAGCTAAAGTGGAAAAATGGCACAACTCTTTTAAAAATCTTGGTAAACTGTTAAATACCCAAATGAGTGCTAATGATAAATTTGGGCTTGGGTATGGGGATCACAGATATGATGGCATTTTGAGTTATGAAAATGAAGTTTTACAAAGTGTATTTATGAATAAGGAAAGTGATTTAGAAAATCAGCCTTTGTATGATAGGTTTGTTACAGCAGAAGGAATGCATGCTGTACCCCCACCCATGACAGGGAATTACATGCCATCTGGACCTGATATTGAAATAGATTACTCACAATTTACATATGGTCCAAAACAATCTTAAACTAGTAAATCTGAAACCCAAACCAGTGACTTTGATACTTTTGAATCAGATTGTAGTGTTGAAACACATAAATCTTTGCCTGAGCCAACTGTCAATGAACCTAAAGTAGTTTGTCAACCTAAGGTTTGGTCTGATGCTCCTATCATTAAGGAGTATGAATCAGATAGTGAAGATGCGCATGTGTCTCAACCAACAGAAGAACAGGAAACACCTAGTTTTGCTAACCAGCAAGTAAAAACTCCTAGGGAAACTATTAAGAATCAATTCACACATAGTAAAAATTCTAAAGTCGACAAGAAAGGGTTAGGATATGGGTTTGCTACAAAAGCATGTTTTGTATGTGGAAGTCTTAGTCATCTTATCAGAGATTGTGATTTTCATGAGAAAAGGATGGCTAAACAGGTTGAACTAAACAAACAGAAGAGTAAGGGGTCTAGTCAAAGGGAGATTAGGCCAGTATGGAACAATGTGAAAAAGTGAATCATAAGAACCAATTTGTTCCTACAGCAGTACTAACTAGAACTGGCAAAATTCCAGTTAGTACTGCTAGTGTTAGCGGTACTAACAATGTTAGTACTGCTAGACATAATTTTAACAGTCAGGCAGTACTAACTAATGCTGCCAGGAAAATTAGTACTGTTAAACCTTTTGTGAATAGAGTTAGACCAAAAACTATTTTTCATAAAACTCATTCACCATTTAGAAGGCCTTTTAATAACACAACAACACTTAGTACAAAATTTTCAAAACAAAAGGTTAATACTGTTGAGGTAAATGCAGTTAGTGCTATTGGAGGAAGAAGGGAAACTGTTGTTAAGCCCTCAGTAGGTTGTAATTGGAGACCAAAAAGACATTACTGGCACAAAATCTCCAAATACAATGGTGGATCAAGACCTAGAGATTGTGCTATTTTCAAAGATCCACTAGGAAGACTCAAGCCCAAACAGGCTCGGGTTCCTAAGAGAATCTAATCTCTTTATTTAATGTGCAGGATTATCCACACAAAACTTTTCAGAACAAAGGGATTGTTGATAGTGGATGTTCCAGGCACATGACTGGAAACAAGGCCTACCTTGTTGAATATCAAGACTTTAATGGTGGCCCTGTTGCTTTTGTAGGAAGTAAAGGTTACATCACAGGTAAAGGTAAAATAAAAATAGGAAAGTTAGATTTTGAGGATGTGTGCTTTGTGAAAGAACTAACAGCATTTCAATCTCTTTTCTATGTCACAGATATGTGACAAGAAGAACAAGGTTCTATTCACTGACACTGAATGTCTTGTTTTGTCTCCTGAATTTTTTGTCTCTCTGAATTTTAAGTTACCTTATAAAATCAGTATTACTTAGAATCGCCCAGACAAAACAATATGTACAGTTTCCCAATTAGAGAACATTGTTCCTTCTGGAGGTTTAGCTTGTTTGATTGCAAAGGCCACAATTGATGAATCTAACAAATGACATAGGAGGTTGGGTCATGTTAACTTTAAAAACTTAAACAAACTTGTGATAGAAATCTGTACAGGTTTAACTCAAAATTTTTTCAAATGGAACGCACACTTGTGTGTGCCTTGTCAAAAAGGAAAGCAACATAAGGCCTCCTGTAAGGCCAAATCAGTGAGCTCTATTAGTCAGACCTTACAGCTTTTGCATATGGATTTATTTGGACCTACATCTGTAAGGAGCTTAAACCATAAGACTTATTGCCTGGTTATCACTGATGATTTTAGCAGGTTTAGTTGGGTGTTCTTCTTAAGAACTAAGGATGAAACTAGTGGAATCCTTAAGGACTTTATAAGACAAATTGAGAACCAATTAAATCAAAAAGTTTAAAACTATTAGATGTGATAATGGTACAAAAGTAATTAAAAGGGATTTGATTTGAATTTTGGGTGATCAAAAGGGATCAAGAGGGAATACAGTATATGCCAAGAACTCCCACAACCAAAAATGGAAGTTGTAAAAGAAGAACATGACCCTTATTGCG
Organism: Tanacetum coccineum; assembly: GCA_026074375.1. Taxonomy (NCBI): domain Eukaryota; kingdom Viridiplantae; phylum Streptophyta; class Magnoliopsida; order Asterales; family Asteraceae; genus Tanacetum; species Tanacetum coccineum. The sequence continues at coordinate 71,081 of BQNB010015161.1, read as the reverse complement.
CTGCTAGAACTATAACTAAGGGCTAGCAATTCATTTTTACCTGACCACTTTTTGGGCTAAAAAGCAGTTTATACTGCTTGTTATGTCCTTAATATGGTAATTGAGTTACCAAGCCGCAAATACTACACCTAATAAACTTATAACTGTAAAAACCAATCATAAGCTACATAAGACCTTTTGGGTGCCATGTGACCATCTTGAATACCATTGACCACCTGGGCAAGTTTGATGGGAAATCAGATGAAGGGTTTTTAGTTGGGTATTCTCTACAAAGCAAGGCTTTTAGGGTATACAATTTAGAAACCAAGAGAGTTGAAGAAAACCTGCACATAACCTTTTTAGAAAATAAACCAAATGTTGCAGGAAAAGGACCAACTTGGCTGTTTGATCTTGATTATTTAACTGATTCAATGAATTATCAACCTGTGAGATCAGAGAATCAAGCTAACAAACATGCAGGTCCACAAGAAGCTAATCAAAATGCAGGTACAAAAGATAATATTGATGCAGGTGATTCTGAAATAGAAGCTGAATCTGCTCAGGACTACTTTGTACTGCCAATATGGTCTTCTTATACTTCAACAGTCAAGAGCTCAAAAGCAAATAATGCAGGTGAAGAACCTACCAAGCATCCTGATTTCCAGCAAGTAGATAAGGAGGATCAAGTCTTTTTGGATGAGCTTGAAAGACTTAAAAGGCAAGAACAGGATGCTAATGATGCAGCTAAAGCTCTCAGGAAGGAGTTTGCCCAAGAAACTGAGGATTTGCTTCTTTAAGCAGGAGCTGCTAAAGCTAGCAGTACTAACATAGTTAATATTGCTAGCACACCAGTTAGTACTGCCAGTCCTTATGGTGGACCGTCCTTCACTAAACTAACCATTGCTGACTAAGATGATTCAGAAATACCTGCTCTAGAGGAAATTTATAACAATCCTACTGATGGTATTTTTACCCATGCATCCTATGATGATGAGGGTGCAGTGGCTGACTTCACAAATTTAGAAACTGTTATGAATGTTAGTCCTATTCCTACATCAAAGATTAACTCCATTCATCCTTCAACTCTCATTCTTGGAGATCCAAAATCAGCAGTTCAAACAAGGAGCAAATTGACTAAAAGTTCTGGAGCACATGCTTTTGTAAGTTATATTCAAAAGCAGAGAAGAAATAATCATAAGGACTTCCAACATTGTTTTTATTTACTTGTTTCTTGTCTCAAAATGACACAAAGAAGATCCTGAAGCAATCTTAAAGATGAAGTGGGTTATGCTGATCAAGAAGAACTAGCTTGCAATTCAGATTCGAAAGTTATGGATTCCTTGTAAATTGCCTCATGTGGAGAAGGCATTAAACAAAATGGGTTTACAGAAATAAGAAGGATGAGAGAGGAGTTGTGGTTAGAAATAAGGCAAGATTAGTTGCTCAGGGACATAGGCAAGAGAAAGGGATAGATTATGATGAGGTTTTTGCTCCTGTGGCTAGGATTGAAGCCATTAGGATCTTTTTAGCCTTTACCCTCTTACGCGGATATCAAATCTATCAAAACGGATGTTAAAGTGCCTTCTTGTATGGAAAAATTGATGAGGAGGCTATGTTCTCAACATCCAGGTTTTATAAGATCCTAAGATATCCTAAGAAGGTCTACAAAGTAGTGAAAGCTCTCTATGGATTACACCAGCTTCCCAGAGCCTGGTAATCTACCGTTTATCTACTTTCTGTGTTGAAGGAATGGATACAGAAGAATAACTATGACAAGACTTTTTTATCATTAAAAGGACAAACATTATATCAAATTAGTACAAGTTTATATTGATGATATCATTTTTTGGTTCAAAACAAAGAAATCTTGATTCAGAATTTGAGGCATTAATGAAGAGTAGATTTCAGATGAGTTCTATGGGAGAGCTCACCTTTTTTCTTGGATTACAAGTAAAACAGAAAGAAGATGGTATTTTTATTAGTCAGGATAAGTATGTTGCAGAAATCTTGAAGAAGTTTAATTTTGTCAGTGTAAAGACTGCTAGTACACCAATTGAGACCCAGAAGCATTTAGTCAAAGATGAGGAAGCTAGTGATATGGATGTACATCTTTATAGATCCATGATTGGTTCTTTAATGTACTTGACTGCTTCTAGGCCTGATATTATTTGCAGTCTGTGCTTGTTTTAGGTTTCAGGTCACTCCAAAGACCTTCCCAATCTGAATAATGTAAAGAGAATCTTAGGTATCTAAAGAAAACCCAAATTAGGCTTTGGAATCCTAGAGTCCATCAAATTGACCTGGAAGCCTACTCAGATAGTGACTATGCTGGAGCAAATCTTGACAGGAAATCCACAACAGGAGGTTGTCAATTTCTTGGCAGGAGACTTATTTCTTGGCAATGCAAAAAGCAGACAATTGTGGCTACTTCTACTACAGAGGCAGAATATGTTGCTGCTATTAACTACGCAAATTGCTGGGGCAAGTTTTTGTTGGATTCCAAAATCAAAAGTTAGACGATGGGTTTAATTTCATGAACACAAAGATCAACATTGTAATGAAAGTACTATAATGCATTGTAAAAGAATCCGGTATAAATCACATCCAAAAACAAGCTATGCAATTAGGCACCACTTCATACGGGATGCTTATTGAGACAAACTATCCAGGTGGCTCAAAATCCACACTGATGTCAATGTAGCTGATCTTCAACCAAGGCATTTGATGTTAGTAGGTTCTTAGTTCTTGGTTGTTACAATTAGGAATGATTTAAATCCATCAAGCTGCATTAGCTAAGGGGAGGCAATATGATGTGTTGTACAATTTGTATGAAGTGTTCAGTGTGCAGAAGCATTTTAACCATAAGTGACGAATTTCAAGAAGTTAATTGGGTTTTAAAGAGTCATTGGGAAGAGATAAAGACGGTATTGAAGCATTACTGTTGCCAAACTTGTTCATTATACTAGCTATTGACAACTAGTTAGTACCGGCAGTCGGCAAAGTTAATAACGTATGGCCACAGATAGTACTCCGCTAATAAAGGCGTTGAAGAAAATACCGCCAAGGTATAAGTGTAAATTGAAAACGGTTTCTTGATTTTTAAGGTTTGCTAATCCTATATAAACCCATCTAATTGCACAGTTCAACTCACTGTAATCTCTCTCAAACTTTCTTTCATTCAAGCCCGAATCTCTCTCATCACCGACGATCACTAATTCAACAAACACACGGCTGTCTTAGAATCGGCCCTAAATACAATATGGTCTCTGATGTAGAGAAGACTGATAGGGAATGCAGAGTTTCCATGAGATAATTGACTTTCCTTGCCGAAAGCTTCCATTCACCGTGCTCTCAACTTAAGTCCAGTAGTCTCTACTACATTTGTTGAATAGTTTTGGATGTCTGCAAAATCCAAAATAATCAACAATGTTAGGTACATTACTGCCAAAAGTAGCTGGCAAGCCTGTGCCTATCTCTGAAGCATCAATAAGAAGTGATCTTCTTTGGCAGTGCTGATGGGATATCATTCTCTAACCAAATCCGGCTATATTTTTGTGAATATTCAGCTCATGGGGTATGGGGGGGACTTAACTGTTTTAATATTTAACAAAGCTCTATTTTCACCCCAATGGAGATTTCTTTTTCATACAATGAATCATTGTATTAGTTCAAAAAGCACCTCTTGGGATCAAATTCCCACTAACATTGCCACTGCTGTAATTTGCTTAACATCTAATCAAAAATATAATTTTTCTAAATTAATTTTTGATGGTATGCTTAGACACTTAGATGCAAAGAAAAAGTTTGTTATGTATCCACCGTTTCATTTCCAATCTTTTTAGATAATACAGCTAATGATGTGCCAGGACCTTTAGGACCATTTTCCCTGTAAATGCATTGACAACGCGGAGCAAAGTTTTATATCTTTTATGGTTAAAAATGGTAAATATTTTTCAGGAAAAGTCACACCTTTATTTGCTTCTATGTTGGTACAACCAACTAAGGATGAGGGTGCCACTTTAGAAAGACCATCTGAACCACAACCTACACCCTCTCCTCCTTACCCAAGTGAAGCCAATGTTGAGCCTTAGTCTGACTCATCACCTAGACCTTCACCTACTACTAATATTCCTGATTCCATTCCAGAGGATTCTAGTAGGAATCATGGAGGTCAGTCATCCAGTGATAGATCCTTTTTCGAGAATGAGGGTGACATGACACTCCAAAGTGTATATGATCTTTGTATCTCTTTGTGTTCACAGGTTATAGATCAAGCCAAACAGATTAAACACTTGAAGGCACATATCAAGAATCTTAAGAAGCAAGCCAAACCTGTTATTGCACACCACAAAGCTTGGGTAAACAGTGTCTCTTTGAAGCACAAATTGGCGGGAAAGAAGTCCTTGAAGAAATAGTGGATGCAAAAGGAGTATGTATCCAAATAGGGGAGGAAACCTGCCAAAGCTGAACCTTCAGTCCATAAAGATCCAGCTTTTGATGAGCTTGTTGATGATACATTGGATTATATAGAGACTGAAGATACTCAAGATGTGGGGAGGACAAGAAAAGTAGTGAGTGAAGAGAAGGAGACTGCTGGTAATGGAGTTAGTACTGAAGATGCAGTTAGTACTGACAAGGAAAAAGTTAGTACTGACAGATCAAAAGTTAGTACTGACAGATCAAAAGTTAGTACTGACAAGGTAAAAGTTAGTACCGACAGACCAGATGAAGGTACTGATGATCAAACTGAAGGAAGAAGTGATACTCCAACAACTCCAACACCTACTCCTACAACTTTTGGAGATGATGAAACTATTGCTCAAGTTCTTCTCAACATGAGTCAAGCCAAAGCAGTTTCAAGAGAAAAAGAGAAAGGAGTTGAACTTAAGGATGTTGAGGAGACTGAGAGACCTAGGCCTACTTCAACCAGATCATTATTGACATTAAAGCCTCTTCCAAAGATTGATCCAAAAGATAAAGGGAAAAAGAAAATTGAAGAGGAAGATGAGTCTGATACTGAATCTGAAGGTATTCCTGAAGCTGAAAAGAAGTTTAAGCAACTTGCTAGGGATGAAGAGATGGCTAGAAAGGTACAAGAAGATTGGGAAGCAGAAGAAGAAGTTAAAAAGCTAGCTGAAGAAGAAGCTATAAAGACTGCCCTTTCAAATGAGTATGATTTTATCCAAGCAAGAATTGAAGCTGATAGACTTCTAGCTCTAAGACTTCAAGATGAAGAGAGAGAGCAGTTCACTGTGGAAGAGAGAGCAAAGTTCCTTCATGATACAATTGCAGCTCAAAGAAGGTTTCTTGCAGAACAAAGAGCTATTGCAATCAGAAATAAACCTCCTACAAGAACTCAGTTAAGGAATCAAATGATGACTTATTTGAAACATGTTGGAAACAAGAAACACTCAGACCTGAAGAACAAAACTTTTGAAGACATACAAGCTTTATATGAGAAAGTGAAAAGGTTTGATGAAAGTTTCACTGCTGTTGGTTCCACTGAGGATGAAAGAAGGATTAAGGAGATGAATGAAGGAGTAAAAGACCCTGATCAGAAGAGTTTAAAGAAGAGGGTTGTTGAAGAAACTCTAAAGAAAGAAGACACAACAAAGGTACCTGCTAAGGTAGATGTGACAGAGCAGGGTACAAAGAAGAGAAAAGGTGGTCATATAAAGATGCTTGCTAGGAAAAGGAAAAGACCACAATCAGATGTTGATAGTGATGATGAGCACATAAAGTGTCTGAAGATTGTTACATTTGAAGGTACAATGGATAGTGAAATAATGGAGAGAAAATCTGTCATTGCTAGGTTGAACAAGGTATCATCACCAGATGGAGACTATCTTGTTATCTACAGAGCAAATGGGAACTTCAGAGCATTCAACTGTCTATTGGAGGTACTGCATATATTTGATAGACAAGATTTATTTCACTTGTATGACTTGGTGATGGAGCAGTACTCAGAAATTACACTAGAAGGAATTGAGTTGATTCTTTGGGGAGATTTGAAGATAATGATGGAATCCTCACAAGAAGAAAATGATCAAAGTGATTTTTGGGATGATCAACAAGATTGGGAGATTGTTACTTGGAGATTGTATGAAGCTTGTGGAGTTTACATACTAGAACTTAAAGATGGGACAGTCATCCATATGTTAGTTGAAAGAAGATATCCTCTTTCTTAGGATTTATTGTAAAGGATGCTTGATCTTGGATTGGAAGTTGAAAGAGAAAGTACTACTGCACTTGATTTGATCAGATTTATTAAGCAACAGATTGGTGAAGAATGATGCTGTAAATGGAGATGAGAAGGGTTTGAGTGTTGGCTAACCACCACATAACAAATAGTCATCAGTTCACCATGCTTAATAGGCATAAGAACTGGCTAGTCCATAAGCAAATGGCTTGTGGTAAAGACTTCTCAAATCCGTTTATGGTTGACAATTTACCAAAAATTGTAGGGTTTTCAACTCACCTTGCTTCATGGTGAAGAGTTGGCTAGTCCAAGATCAAACAGTTCTTGGTAAAGACTACTCAAATCTGTTGATAGCTGATAGTTTGCTAAAAACTATATGGTTTATCAATGCACCATGTTATGGCAATAAAGCATTGGCTAGTCCAAAAGCAAACAGTATTTGGTAAAGACAAATCAATTCCGTTGATGGTTGACAGTTTACCAAAAATTGTATGGTAATTAACTCACCATATTTTGAAATAAAGAGTTGACTATCCCAAAGCAAACGGCTACTGGTTAAGGAAAATAAAATCCGTTTATGGCTGGTGGTTTGCCAAAAACTACAAAGCCAACTTAGTTGTATTGTGGCCGAAAAGATGTTGTTGTGTTGCTGAAAATACATGTTACTGATAAAGATGGAAAGCTAAAGATGTTGATGAAGATGGAAAGTGTTTAAAGATAAGATCAAGATGTGTTAAAGTGTTTGGATACATCCTCCAAGAACTTAAGAAGATTAACCTGAAGAAACATGAAGTTAAACAAGTTCAACAATCATGTTTAGGGGAGGATTGTTGGGAATTATACATTCCTGACTTAGTACCGTTAGGTATATACTTAGTACCGATAGTTATAGTTAGTACTGACAGTACAAAGTGTTAAGTACTGCTCAGATAGTTAGTACCGTTAGTATAAAATAGTTAGTACCGTTTAAGAGATATGTATGAGATATTATAAGAAAAGATATGTATTATCTTTTACGCATTTTGTAAGCCTGTTAGGGTTTATCCTTGGTCTATAAAAGGAACCCTCACGGCATAGTTAGAGAAGTGTTCAATCTATATCTCATCTCATACAATCATATCTCATAGTTAGTAATCTGTAATCATATTAGCATATTAATAGAAATCAAAGTTTAGTATTCATTATTCTTCTTAATACTATTGTGTAGATTCCGCATATACAATAAGTATTCATAGTCAGTGTTTCTCTATAGTCAATCTGTATTTATACAACTTGGCTAGCACCCTTAGCAGGCTGCAAAGATCTATTCAGTTTGGGACTCACACGAGGACCCGAAAGAAGACGAATTTGAGGAAGAAGAAGATCCTCAAGAAGAAAAAGATGATATGGAAATCGACATTGAGGAAGATGAGAATGAGCTGGAGTTGACTTATCCTTACGAAGAGGTGGACCCTCTTAATTTGTTGAGAATCATTTAGCTCATCTAGGATTAGTTTTACAGATAATATTGAACACGCAGCGGAATAATAAGAAAGCAATATTATCAAACAAGGTTTTTCATTCAAACGTTTTCCCTATTACCCCAACTATAACTTGGGGCTACTAACTACTACATAGACATCTATAATATGTCTATTACTAACTAACTACTAACTATGGTGTACACACATACACATTTACTATTCGACTCTCATCAATCGATTATGCTATGGATGGATATCTTTTTCTAAATGCCTGGACATCCTTTTATAGCCTAAGGAGTCCTAGGCTTACAAGGAAACTAATTAATATATTAATGAGAGAATCAATTAATTATCTTCTCATTAATATTCATTCCTATCTTATTTTGACCAAATCTTTATTTTCTTCTACATCTTGTAGAACTTCATGATGACAATTTTGGTCCTCTTGTTTCCTTCTTGTTTCATTCTTTTATTCACTTTGTCTCATCAAATCAAGAATCCCAACAATCTTCCCCTATTTGATGATGACAAAACAAACAAAGTCTCGTACGAACTTTATCATATAGCCAAAGCTTCCCCTGAAGTTGAGATGTAATCATCTCCCTGAATGAAACAAAATCTTCAATGCTTCCCCTTGACTTAAGATAAGAATTAGAATCCTTGACTATGTCACCACACATAATAAGCTGCAAATCATATCTTTGTAGTCTTCTTCCCCTTTTTGTAATCATCCAATAGAGGTCTTCTTGTAGATATGCAACTTGTAAACACTTCCTTTTAAGTGGTACATGTAGATGGTTAAACATTTAATCAATAAGCTTCCCCTAAAACCAATATGTTTACCATCTCTTGAATCTCGAACTTTGTAGGCTCTATGTAGTGATTACTGATGAAGAAAACTGAGTATAACGAATTTGATGAAGAAGTAGAATCTCCTAAATTTGTGTCTTATGTCTTGCACTATCCACGTGACATCGAACTTATTAATAAATCTGTGAAATATAAGTAGACCGCAACCTTTTGACAAAATCCTCATCTTCTGTGAGACACATACTAAGTGATAGCAAATGTAAGCATTGAGCACCATAAGAAAAATCACACACCTTTGCTAGATTTTGACAAGTCTTCGTCACGCCATTGTAAGCACGAACAAGTTATCTTTAAAGTCATAGTATGCAAAACTATATTTTAAGATATGATAAGACACGCACCTCTAAAACCCAACTATAACATCAAATAAGCAATAATCAACTATCTTCGTAATCACTTCTTCAAATAATCTCCAAAACGAGCCATGAAATCAATAAGAATAAACTATTTGAAAAATAGTTCTGTCCGAGATCCAAATCCATCCGAAAACCAAGTACTGTCTGATATTAGACAAGCCTAGCAGTACAAATTGCTTTGTCAAACGACTCTGGCAGTACTAAAATTCAAGTGCAGCAATACTAACTCGAACTAGCATCATTTAAATCACGAGCAGCATTAAATGTAAATGAGTCGTATTTACTTTGAAGACCAACCAGTATTAACCATGAACTAGTAGTAGAAGCTTACATGATTACTATTGTTCATCAATCTTGGCCTCATAAACCTGTACAATACCCTTCAACCTGCTGTTTGTAGATTTCCAATAAAGTGAACACCTATTGTGTATAATCTTTAGTGGCATTAACGTTTAAATTAGCAACACAAGCAGTATTAATAAGTCATCAGCAGCATCAACAACTACTATTCGAAGAACCTTGGCAGCACTAATACATTTGAGATAAGCTAGCAGTATTAATCAAAACTGTTAGCAACATTAAGTAAGGAATGTATTAATAATACCATATCTGCTAATACTCAAGCTTCTTTTCAAACATAACCAAAAAGACCTCATTAAATCTTGGCAGTCCATTGTGATCTTCAACCCTAAATACTAAACTTCCAGGTTGCGATTAGTATATACATAAAATCTCAAAGATCGAGTGAAAGTACACTAACAGATTTAATGAAAAACAGCAGCGATCATCAAACTAAACAGCAATATGAGTAACATTATTTCTTCAGGCTAGGGTTATATCACAAGGAGCACATACCAGTATCAAACCACATAAGTACCTGCTGTTGTCGTTGATTCAGAAAACCCTTTCCTATCCACGAACCAAAACACAACAGCTTTCTTCGTTTGTTTTGTTTGTTTTGAAATTCTTGATGTCGCCAACCTGATAGGTTTTTGAAAAACCCTAAAACACATCCATGAATAAAGAATTTAAGATCCAAATATCTGTTGTATTTAAAAGCACCAAGGATGTATAACCAGTAACATGTAAGCCAGACTTTCTGTTTTCTTAATTAGGGTTTGAGAGAAACCCTAATATCACTGAATTTAACAAGTCTCCAAAAACAGAAAATTCGTCTTCTTTTTCTTTATAAATTCGTCAACAAAAACACCTTGTAACATCCTTGGCAGCAAAAATAAGTAATCAGGCCTAAACAACTTAGCAACATAGAACCCTAAATTTGATAGAAAAACTTGCTGTCAAAATCATGTCTTCAAATCAGATCATTAATATCCTTGTGTCTTCAAATCGTGTCTCGTCTGCTTCGTGAAGAATTGAACACAAGTAACTACAGCAGCAACCATGATCTTTAGGGTTTTTATCAAGCAGATTAGAGATCGATTAAGATACAAACAAAGTATAAAATCTGCTTTTATCGAATTTATGCACAGATTCTGTTTCATACCGAATAAGGGTTTATACACAACCCTAACTTTACCGAATTTGACTATGAACACCAAAAAACAGAATATTGAAAAACCCATTAACCAATAAAACCTTGAAGATCCTAGATCGAGAGCCACTAGGCTCTGATACCAATTGTTGAGAATCATTTAGCTCATCTAGGAGTAGTTTTATAGATAATATTGAACACGCAGCGGAATAATAAGAAAGCAATATTATCAAACAAGATTTTTCATTCAAACGTTTTCCCTATTACCCCAACTATAACTTGGGGCTACTAACTACTACATAGACATCTATAATATATCTATTACTAACTAAAACTAACTACAACCTATGGTGGTACACACATACACTATAAGCATACTATTCGACACTCATCAGATCGACTTATGCAATGGATGGATATCCTTTTTCTAAATGCTGACCTCCTTTTATTAGCATAAGCTGAGTCTAGGCTTACAAGGAAACTAATTAATATATTAATGAAGAATCAATTAATATCTTCTCATAATATTCAGAGTCATATCTTATTTTGAAGACGAAGACCCAGAAGAAGACGAATTTAAGGAAGAAGAAGATCCTCAAGAAGATGAAGATGATATGGAAATCGACATTGAGGAAGATGAGAATGAGCCGGAGTTGACATATCCTTATGAAGAGGTGGATCCTCTTAATCCTCCGCCGCCTGCTTCTGAGTATGAACCTGATGATGAGATTAAGGTTGAGAATCCGATTGAGCATGAGGATGAGACTATTCCTGTTAGTGTCTATGGGGTAGGTGAATCATATATTGTCGCTATTCCTCGAGAGGATGGTGATAGATTGCTACCTAGCTTCATGAGACGGGATATTGAATCTTTGTTTGTTCGAATGGTTAATTTTTCGAGACGATTGTGTGGACGCGAGACGGTGCATAAATTGGTCGAGAAGAAAAGAAAGGCAAAGGATAAGTTTTATGGTAAGTTGATTTTAGATTTGGGTAATGAAGTGAGTTCTAGCATGGAGCAAGGAACGACTGCAATGGAAAAATTAGTTGAAAAGCTCGGTAATGTTGAAGAAAAAGCTGAGTGTAAGAAACTAAAGAAGGAACTTGAAGAAGCAAGGTTGAGCAACACATTCCTTTGTATGCAAAATGAACGAGTCAAGAGAGATCTCTATTGGACTAGAGTTCGAGCTCATGAGTTCTATCAAGAGATGATTTGTAGGGGATTTGTGTTTAAAGAAAGACCGGATGAAACTATCAATGTTTCGATTGAAGATGAGAAGAGTCCTTCGTCTGAGCCGCGAGGATCTCCTTGTAATTCATAGTAGTCTAGTTTTAATTGTAGTTTCTTTTGCTGTGTAATCACTAAACTAAGTCCTCAGTTAGTAGAATTGATGCTATTGGTTGTAACGATTTGTATCATTTCATGAAACAGTGCAACTATGCGTTAACTCTCTTGTGATGAAAAATGAATGACTATCTTTTAATTACTACTTGATGTGGTAGACTGTTGTTGTGATTGATTTGTCATTGTACCATGTTATGAACATATCATGTTATGAATGCTTATCAGATTATTTTTTGTGTGACATGACAAAATTATGCCTTCAAAGTCTGCACCTATGACCTAAGCTTCTATGCGTCGATTGACTAAAGAAAGTGTTGATCTGCTATTGCTGCTGAGCGAGAAAGGCAAGAAAAGGTCAGGAACGATGCTAGTGGATCTAGGCCAGTTAGGGTTCACGAAACTGCACTTGCTATTCATGAGTGCACTTTTGATGGGTTTATGAAGTGCAATACTACTGTCTTTCGTAGGGTTGAAGGAGCTGTTGAATTAAGAAGATGGTTCAAGAGGACTGAGAGTGTTTTTGGAATCAGTTAATGTGCAGAGGGCAAGAAGGTTAGGTTTGTTGCTGCTACATTGGAAGGACCGACTTTGACCTGGTGGAATTCTAAGATTGCAACTTTAGGTTTGGAGACTATGAACCGAATGCCTTGGACTGAAATGAAGTAATTAATGACTGCTGAGTTTTGTCTGATAGAAGAAATCCAACATATAGAGCACGAGTTGTGGAACTTAAACGTTAAATAGTATGACATTGTTGCTTATACTTAGAGGTTCAATAAGCTTGCATTGATGTGTCCGAGAATGGTTAAACTAGAAAGGGTGAAGGTTGATGTTTATATTTGAGGACTAATGGATAACATCAAGGGTGAAGTGACATCTTCTAAGCCTGCTGATCTAAATGAAGCTGTACGTATGGCTCATAAATTGATGAAGCAGAAGTCGCAAGCTAGAAATGAAAGAATTTTAGAAGCAAAGAAGCAAAAGTGGGAGATCTTTCAAAGTGGAAATACTAGTGGTAAGGGCAATCAAAGGGATAACTCTTGTCAGAGTTTGCAAAATAACCAAAATCAAGGAAATGCGCGAGCTGTTGGGATTATTGATTTGATGAGACAAAATGAATAAAAGAATTAAAAAAAGGACTAAAATTGTAATTAAAGAAATCTTCAAGCTGGTGGAGAATATGAAGATAAAGATGAAGATTTTGAAGATATCAGAAGATCTCCTTATAATGATAAAGATACAGAAGATACAGAAGATATTCTTAAATGTTTAAAAGATATTATTTGTTCTTATCTTCTTATGTAAGCCAAGATATCTCTAGTATATAAAGAGATATTAGGCATTTGGTTTTAGACATCCATAGAAAACAAGAGCTCTCCCAATGAGAGTCTAGATAGTTAGATAGAAAGTCGACTGATGAGAGTCGAATAGTACACCATAGTTAGTTGGTGTAGCCCCAAATTATAGTTGGGGTAATATGGAAATCGTTCAATAAATAAAACCTTATGATAACATTGATTGTGTTTTTATAATTCCGTTGTGCATATTCAATCAATGTTATTGTTTATCCTAGATACAAAGATCTAACCAATCTTGAACTTAAACGATCTTATCAATTGGTATCAGAGCAGGTTGCTCTTGATATCTAGGATCTATAAGGTTTTTGAAGAAACCCTAAAACCTTAATTTTTCAAGAAATCAATTTGTGGTTAAAGTTTTTAGGGGTTTTTGAAGTTTAATTGATATAACAAGATTTATAATCGTCCTCTCAACCTTAATTGGTATGCAATACGATTTATGAATCATTGTTATTATTAAGGGTTTCTCTACATCGAATTCGGTTTTCTTTTTCGATGATCTATTCAAATTCGGTGAAGTTAGGGTTTTCAAACCCTAATTCGGTAAAAGGCAAATTGTGTGAATTTTGGTTTTTCATGCTAAAGGATTCCGTGGTTCAAAAAGGATTTATATATTCTTGGGATCAACTTACTAATGGCAAATTGGGTAAACATGTTCAAGGGTTTCATGAATATTATTGGATTCGCTAGGTTGTTCTTGTAAATTGTCAACATTGTTATGATCTTCATATTCGTTTTCTTCATATTCATTCATTGTTCATACATGGAAGATTGTACATGAAGAAACATGATCTCCAATTCTTTCGTGATCGTACATGTTTCTTCTTTCTTGATCGCTGTGTATATGATGGTTATGGTTCACGTTGTTCATATTACAGTTAGTCAATGGTCGTGGCTTTATGAAGATAAATACCTTAATACACGTAAGGTTTTTCTCAATGTAATTATCACGTTAATATATGAAAAGATACAGCTGCTATTGGATCAATTGATTTTGACGTAGAGAAGAAGCAAAAAGGGTCAACATTGATTGGTTTATTGACTTTCCTAAACATGATAAAAGGAAAGAATGCACATACGTGAGAAGGCAATGTTGGAATTATTGCATGATCTGTTAGCGTGTTCTTTGGAGTGGATATGTGGAGACAAAGTGATTTTGTTATAATAAATAAAGAAAGATCGGACGACAAAGAGATCTTTTATATATGGCAGTTGCACATGTATTTGTTTATAAATTGTTCGCACAAGGATATGTACTGCTGTTAGGATGTGACGCACACAGAATGTTCATACTGCCAACGAATGCATAGTCAAAACAGTTTGCTTACATGTTAATACTGTTCGAATTCATGTGTTCAAAAGAAGGTATTAGTGCTCCGTATATATGTTTATACTGCTGATGCTACTATGTTCGTGGAATATTAATACTGGTGAATGCATGTCATTGATGGGCTTCAAGGTAAATGAAAAAGGAAGCTTTATACTGTTTGTGCAAAGGTATGAGTTGATATTATTCGAAGTATGGTACTAAAAGGTGATGTTAATACTGTTTGGGTCCATGTGATGGTTGTACTGTCAATTGTTTAAAGTTATACTACTTTGAAAGTAAGTCACGTTGGTTGTATTGATTCCTGATGCTATTTGGGCTCAAGTTGTTACTGTTTGGGATTATAAGGAGAATACAAACATTAGTATTGCTCGTTACACTATTATTACTGTTGTTGTTTTGGTTCATTAATACTGCTAGCAATTTGTTTATGCTGCCTGGTTTCAAATTTTAAAGTGTCACATAGTCTTGATTCTTGTTCGTTACTTTATGATATTCAAGGATCAACAATGAGTATTAATGCTGCCAATAGAAGAATAGTACGGCTTGTACATGTGTGTGATAAATTGGTACAGCAGGTCACAAACGTTTATGGATCTGGTATTCGAAATAAAGAAGCAGCAGGCTAGGATTTGGTTTAGTTAATACTGGTGCGATCATGGTATGATGATGGAAGACGGAGTACTGATATTGAATGGTTTGAAGTAGCAGCTGGAATTCACTGTATGGTTCTAGCAGCCATGGTAAGTTTCCACTGCTAGAAGAACTTAATGGTATCAAAATTTCCTGCATTTTTGTTATTAAAAATTAGGGTTGGTTTTACCCTAAGTAAAAGGAGTGCGCAGGTTATATAACACTGGTTGTGATTATCCCAGTGTGATCGGATTCTAAAAAAATAAACATGGGTTGGGTTTAACTTTTCAAAAGATTAGGCTGTGTTTATGTTTTAAAATAGCAGTCAGGGTATGAATATATGATATGGGCTGCTAGTTGAATCAAGATCTGCTAATGATTTTGGTTGATACTGCCAAATATACAAGATGCTGTCATGTATACACTAAATGTTGATGCTTGTGATTGTTAATACTGTTAAAGGATTATGAGCAGTATTAAGTTAATACTGCTACTGGGTTCAAAGTAAGTTAGTATTGCTCATTTTATTTGAAGCTATTCAAAGGTTGGTGCAAGCACGCTTTTAGTTCATTCCTAGTTTATAAGTACACTTTATTTACTTCCATGTGGAAGGCAGAAATCTTTTCAGAGATATTTCGTCTAACTGGTAACGTGATCTTGTCACATGTTCTTTCATATATTACGTGTTTGTGACAATGTAAGTGATGGTTTGTGCTTGTATGAATTAATGTTGCTCGGGATAATGTTAAAACTGCTAATGTTATCTAAGAAGGTTTCTACTGTTAGTTTCATCCGAGAAAATGTTTCAACTGTTAGTGTTGATAGATATCGGATAATACACACAGAAGGATGTTAGACAATACAGAAAAGTTAAGTTTGGTTATGATTTTAAATGTTCTTAAACGTTTAAGAGGCTCGTTTTAGATTTATTGAAAACGTGATTACGAAGACGATTGATTATCACTTATTTGATGTTGTAGTTGGGTTTCACAGGTGCGTGTCTTATCATATCTTAAAGTATAGTTTTGCAGGCTATGACTTTAAAGATAACTTGTTTGTGCTTACAATGGTGTGACGAAAACTTGACAAGTCTAGCAAAGGTGTGTGATTTTTCTTATGGTGCTCAATGCTCACATTTGCTATCACTTAGTATATGTCTCATAGAAGATGAGGATTTTGTCAAAAGGTTATAGTATACTTATATTTCACAGATTTATTTATAAGTTCGACGTCACGTGGATAGTGCAAGACATAAGACACAAGTTTGGGAGATATCACTTCTTCATCAAATTTGTTATACTCAGTTTTCTTCATCTGTAATCATTACATAGAGCCTATAGAGTTCTAGATTCAAGAGATGGTAAACATATGGGTTTCAGGGGAAGCTTATTGATTAAATATTTGACCATCTATATGCACCACTTGAGGGAAAGTGTTTCGTTACTACTGCTAGTCATTTGTTACTACTGCTAGTTTATATTTCTACTGCTTAGAGTCATTTTTCGTATTATGCTTTATGGTGGGTATTTTGAGTATTGGAAGGCTGGATTAGTAGTGTGGTATATGATTTGTAGTTGTTATTATCCGAGTTGCATATCTACAAAAGACCCCTATTAAATGATTACAAAAAGGGGAAGAAGATTACAGGTTTATTAATTTGCAGCTTATTTATGTGTGGTGACATGTTCAAGGAGATCTTGATTTTGTTTCATTCAGGGAGATGATTACATCTCAACTTCAGGGGAAGCTTTGGCTTTATTATAAAGTTCGTACACGACTTTGTTTGTGTTGTCATCATCAAATAGGGGAAGATTGTTGGGATTATTATGAGACAAAATGAATAAAAGAATTAAACAAAAGGACTAAAATTGTAATTAAAGAAATCTTCAAGCTGGTGGAGAATATGAAGATAAAGATGAAGATTTTGATGATATTAGAAGATCTCCTTATAATGATAAAGATACAGAAGATAGTCTTAAATGTTTAAAAGATGTTATTTGTTCTTATCTTCTTATGTAAGCCTAGATATCTCTAGTATATAAAGAGATATTAGGCATTTGGTTTTAGACATCCATAGAAAACTAGAGCTCTCCCAATGAGAGTCTAAATAGTTAGATAGAAAGTCAACTAATGAGAGTCAAATAGTACACCATAGTTAGTTGGTGTAGCCCCAAATTATAGTTAGGGTAATAGGGAAATCATTTAATAAAGAAAACCTTGTGATAACATTGATTGTGTTTTCATAATTCCGATGTGCATATTTAATCAATGTTATTGTTTATCCTAGATACAAAGATCTAACCAATCTTGAGCTTAAACGATCTTATCACGTGCCATGGTTACCGCTCCTATTGATGGAAAGCTTCCTTTGTGTCAACGTTGTTTTACCCGCCATGTTGGTTAGTGTATGATCAAGTGTCACAAGTGTGGAAAGGTTGGACACAAGTCAAGGTACTGTAAGGAGAAGAGTGTTGCTACTGGTGCTAACGCTCAACCTGTTTGGACTTGTTATGACATGTTAAGCAAGAAGAAGTTGGAGAAGTTTGTGGTCGAGCTTATGCTATTAAGGACGCTGAGCCGAAAGGTCCGAATGTGGTTATGGGTATGTTTCTACTAAATAACTGATATGCTTATGTTTTATTTGATTCGGGTTCCGATAGGAGTTTTGTGAACACTATATTTAGTTCATTGCTCGATATTTGATTCGGGTTCCGATAGGAGTTTTGTGAACACTAGATTTATGCATGTGTTGGATGCATAAAGTGTCACATCCCGCCAAGGCGGAAACACGGGCGTAACATCATGGATATCATCACAACACAATGGTGTCAACAATATAGAATCACTACATGCATAGCTAAATATAAAAGACACGATGTGTCATGATCATACCAAAAACAAAGGAACGGAATCTTGTATTAATGAAAAAGGGGTCTCATCAATACAAAGACAATGTATAACAAACCTAATTAAAACACTCAAGAATTCAAGCAACCAAAATATGAAGAGAAATTAAATGAGAACTTCCAAATGCAGCCTAACGGTCTCTCTAGCCATTTTTATTAACTTCGGTATCTTTATAACGCTCACCTGAAAATGATGCTTAAAACGTCAACATAATGGTTGGTGAGAGTCATAGGTTTTATGACACCAATACAAGATTTAAATAAGTTACTGTGATTATAAAAACAAAACATGGCAAGACAATTAAGCTAACAATTATACATGCTAGCATTCATGCAACTAAGAATCACAATTGACATGGAACGTGTCCCCCGATCCAATGCAACAAAAATAGTCATGGAGAGGAACGATATCCTTAATTCTAGACTCTTGGTACCGTAGCATAACACACAGGTTCACACCCACACAAAGTAGTTGAAACCTCTTGCCCATAAAGTAGGCGAAGAACAAGGTAACATCATACAACATGCAGCACATAACATATTATAGCTACTTAAAAGTCCATGAGTAACTTGAACCACATAATCACAACAATCAAAACATAATTTGCGTCATTTCCATCCTAAGAAAACATAGTAAATGGGACTATGAAACTCACCTGAATGCTCAGCTACTTAAGAAGATCTTGCACACAATCTAATCATAACAAAATACAAGTTACACTCGGTTAGGCCAATGCCCAAGCAAATGTAACAATAACATGATGGACCTCTAAACCTAACACTAAGTTTATGATCCTTCATATACATCTCCCAACTTAGTTTCATGCTCTATATAGTCTTACTCACTAACTTCCACTTTTACAGTTTCTTGCTGAATTTTGTAGTCACTTTATGACCAAAAATAAAATACCTAGACACTTAATTGATGGTTTTACATACATTCCTTAGCTCTCCAATGAGTTGTGAGCTACTATGATTTTTTTTTAAAATAATAGTAAGTGGAACTATTTTATAAAAATTCATCTTCAAAAAGTACCCAGATTCGGATCTAAATGCACACCAAAAAGTTTAACGTTTTTAAAAATACTTGGAAAATGTTTTATGGCTAGCGCTTCGAACTGGTGTTAATAGAAACCTAAAATATGACTCACGATTTTTGTCTAACCTTAATTTGAAATTTAAGTAGGGGTTTTACTCCCCGAAATCAGACCCAAATCAGACCCGAATTTACTGTTTCGACTCGACAACGTTTCTTGCGAAAATTATTTGACTAACTTCCCTACCTCAAAACCTTTTGCGGCCAGAGTTTTCGGAAACTAGACTCTCTAAACTTATCAATAGACTTAAGATTCATCAAAAATCTCATTACCAATCATGAGATAATATTCGAACAACATGACTAAAAATTATGCTCAACCCTAAATTCAATTTTATCGCGTTCCAACTCTAACCGAATACATCAATATGATTATAATTAAACCCTAAACAATTCTAATTAAGTTTAACACTATAAATTTACAAATTTTTATGATTCCTAATTTATCCATCACTTTATTGTTACATGAAATTAAAAAGAAAGTTAAAATAATTAAAAATTTTAAACATACCTTGATCCTTAATTCTTGAAACCTCAAATCACCAATTTGATCTTGAATAAATAAATAAATAAATAAAAATTTCTTCTGCTCTTGAGTTCGACACATATAAAAAAATATGGGATTATGGGTTTGTATTTATAGTGAAGAGAAAAAGATTTAGATAATTACCAAATTTGAATCATAGTTGGACTAAAATTAGTCTCATGAAGGGTTAAAGGTTATCCAATAAAGTGAATACACAAGCTACTAAGTATATGTACAAGCAATATAACATACTATTTGAAATATAAAATATCCTTAACTCAAAGTACAAATCTCTAAAAGCTCAATGTACAAGTCATTAAGCATGATCTAAAATAGCCGTTTTACCTCCGTTTTCATTCTATTTCTTTCACATACATTAAGAAAAGTTACTACACTCATTTTCAAGGTGTAAAACCCTACTTATTCAATTATTAAGCTTTCATACATCTTCTTTATACTCAAAAACCAATAATTTCAAAACCACTAACCCTAAAACCGAGCTAGTTTCTGAACCATGACTCGTTTCTTCGTTTCTATCCATTGTAATCTTAAACCAATACTTAAATAAGTTATAATAACATAAATTATGACATTCTCAATCATAATCCATTATCATTTCATAATTCTACATCAATTATACAAGAAACAAATCCAGAAAACCCTAATTGTACCCTAATTATAATTTTGACCCGTTTACTCATTTTCAGACCATCTCATTCTCAAGTAAGCAACCAAGAGTCATTATAAACCCATAAAATGAGTTTAAAAACCTTTATCTATCATTAACCATCCTTTCTTCAACAATGCACGAGAATTACAAAGCTAGAAAACCCTAAAAGCCTTATATGAACCCTAATTCCAAGCCACGGCTTATTCTTTCAATTTCAACCTATTTTAACTTAAACCAATGACCAAAATTCATTGATAATACTTTATATAAGCCCTAGGATCTGTATTCCATCATTCCTAATCAAGAGTATGCAAAATATAAACCAAGAAAGTCAAGAAAACTAACGTGCCCATAAATTCAACCCTCGTGACTCATTCTTCAATTCTAATCCGTTTTAACCCAAACCAATGGCTAATATTTGCTAATCCTTCCTATATCAGACCTTGTTTACATATATTAACTATCCTTAATCATTTATACACGAAATAAAGGTTTGAAAACTTATGAAACCCTAGTCAAACCCTAAAATAGCCCGAACTCCTTCACCATCAATTTTGACCCAATTCAAACCATTCCAAGTTCAAATAACTTATTGTGAAACCTCTCTCTGAATCCTTCAAAGAGACTTATTCCTACTTAGACCATTTCTTGGTCAAATATGAGAGCACATGGCCTCTCTTTTTGCTTACTTTAGCCGCGGCATCAAAATGGACAACCACCTCTAAAGCTAGTTTCCTAGACTTCCACACATCATTTTCTAGCTTTAACACCTCCTACTAAACCCTCTTATGTGTCAAAGACAATCATGAAGCTTGCTTACTCCTTATACCTTCAAATGGGTATAAATAGGACTCCTATGTGTTTATTTTTCTTCATCCCCCACTTCCACCTCTATAACCCTTACATAGAAGCAATACTTTGCTCTAATAGATCCTAAGTGATCTTAAGAAGGCTCAAGTTCTGAAAGGAAGCAAAAGAAACCAAGAAACAAAGCTCGGGAGTCGTTATTCTAGGCGTACGAAGCGAAAGCCGATTCTGAACCGTTTCCAATACATAGCTTAAGACTAGTGTTCTCTAAAGCTTTATGATATGCTTTTATAATGTTATAATGTTCATATGAATGTTGATAAATTGTTAATAATATATAAAGCTTTTGAATCAAAAAACCTAAGTGTTATGCCTTTTTTGATCCAAAAATGCCGTACACCCGAAAGACTCATAAATTTCTGTGTTTTTACTTAAACTTTGGCGTTAATTTAAACTTGTAAAATTTGTTATTACCATATCCTAATAAGCTAATTATAATGTTAATAATAATGTACTTTGATATGTCAGAGAGAATTTGATCTTAAAACCGTGCTGTTTTCATTTTAAACCCTAATTTGACCCCAGTGTTTTACTTTTTAGCTTTATACGAATCGTTAAATCTAAACTTTGTGTTATGTTAAAACTTCATATTTTGATTTATTATAACTTATAAAGGTCTATTGAAATGTTAAATAAAAGCTTGCATGGCGAATCTTGAGACATGTTTTGTAATTATAATCCATGCAAGGGGTATCATCATCGAATTGTGGTGTAATGACTAAAAAGTGTCATTTTATCAAGTTATAACTCATAGGGGTCTATTATGTCACTTTTTTTAAGTACAAGGGTTCAGATGGTTAATATCAATAAATTGGTTGAAGGACCAATAGTAGTAAAAATAAAAAATCCCTTAGAGGGTCTTACTTTGCAAGTCTTCGCCAAAACGCAGGGTTGAGACTAATGTAACATTTTGAAAAAGTATAAAAACACATCATACTCTTTACAGACCATAACTTTTAATTAATGCTTGACGTGCTGTATACATTTCCAGATATTGAAATAAAATCGCATAAAACTGTCTTATGTTCTAATTCATTATATCATTCAATCATCGTTGTGCTTTCAAAAAAAATCATTTCTTCTTGTCACCGGAATCTATATCATAACCACAATACTAGGGAGCTTCATTTTAAGAAGTTTCATCTTGGTATTACGTTCTGTTGAGTTGTTGGGGTTTACGATTTAAATGTGCCCTAGCTCCACAAACGTTTTCTGAAAGACTTCTGATAATTGGATGAGGCTCCGAACGGGGTGTTATGATAATTTTAATACTCAAACAATACATCTATGTAAGAATCTATTGCATATTCAATCAGTAACTAAGACTTGATCATATATTACCCAGGTTGGCCCGTGACGAAGCAAAGTAATAGCATTTCATACTTTTATTCCCAGTTTTTTGCTATCAATTTTTCCCCTATAACTGTTCAGGTGAGTTTATAGCCTTCGCACTTTCAATATTTCCAGATGTTTTATAAACCCGCGAGGGGAAACATGACTATAAACTGAATGCATTTATATTATGTATGCTATTTCAAATTTACTACTTGCATAAGTTAAACTGCTATGCCTTTAAGTCCAAAATCATGAAACCGTAATTACTCTCTGTAGTAAGCTGTGGAATGATGTGAATTAGTTCTATTTGGGCTGGACTCCCCGTTGGTCGTACCCTGTTACCTTGTAACCCATTGCAACATCATTAGAAATCACTGTGGGATATTTTGGCAAAGTTACCCGCAAGGGCTTAACGTTATCACCATACCTAAGGCTTCGGATTTATGAGAAAACTAATGGCATAAATAAATTATGATTTTAATACTGGGTGTATATCTACGTAACCTAAATATCATTTGGCATTCAAATTATATTACGTAAACCTTATGGATTTCTCACTCAACCTTTGTCCGTTAACTTTTTTGCATGTTTTATCGCAGGTAACTAATGGCACGGAGTGGCGAGGGACATGAAGATGGAAAAAGACCGTTATCCATTCAAACTTCTTGTATTAGATTTTGGGAACCTCTCGTTTGTAAAAAATCTGAAGAAATAATGAATGATACTTATTTTCAAAAAACGACTCTTTTTGATTCGTTTTCCTATGATTATGGACTATTGTACCTTGAGTAATACCCCAAATTAGATTCCACTGCTATATGTAAGAATGGGGGTGTTATAGATTTGGTATTAAGAGCCAACGTTATAGAGAACAAGGTTAAAACACCTTAACCTATAATACTTTTCTTTTTTCCAATTCCAACGAAAGTCCTCCCGATTTTTGTGCTCGCTATCATCTCCGGAATGGTATGTAAGTTACATAAACCTATTATATTACTAAATAAATAAACTTATGTTATTTCTGTGGGTTGTTAGCAGAACGATTGTCTTCCTGACCATCTACTGCACAAATTTACGAGGTTGTCTTTTCGTCCAATATCCCAAAACTATGTTCCCCCCGGTTTCTCCGGATTATGTCCCGGCCTCTCCAGGGAAAATTTACTCTACCCTAGTGCTTCCAATTTATTTGGAATTGCCCCACCGACCCTTTCGTTATTTCCCGATGATCCTTACATGAAAGCTTTACAAGCTTTCTATACTGAAAAATCACCAATCCCGCCTCCAATTATCATACCTCCTAAAACTCAAGAATTTTTCCTTCCAGAAGGACTTCTTTCACCAACAAAATCACCTTCTTCTACCCCGTTCCAACCTCAAACTTTTGAGATTGGCGAAAGCTCTCAAAAGTCAACTATCGAGCGTCATGAAGAGCAAATCCTGGATATCTTAAATAGCCTAGATGCAATTCCCATTGAACGTATCGAGCATATTGAAAATGGAATCGAAGGCCTCGGAAAAGGAACTATAATTATTCAACGAAATTTTGATGCTCTGGAAGCCGAACTTCAGCAAGCTCATACTCAGATTTCCAAACTCCAAAGAAAGCAAATAGGATCCAACCATAAGATTTCCTTAGCTCGCTACAGAATCGCTGAATTAGCAGAAGTTATCAATGACATGGAAACTCGTCACCAAGCAGACATAGAAAATCTCATGAACTCCATTATCGAACTCCAGAACCGCATGGAATGATCATCCAGTTTCTAGTTTAAATTTTAGTTTTTAGCTTTAACCTAGCCACGGGATGTGTGGTATAAATAAAACACTTGTCAAAATCTTGACTATGTTAGTACTAAGGCCAAGTTGTTCTTAAATCGTCAAAAGGCAATCCCGTTAATCTACCTTGTTTGTTTCTTAACACATTAATTTACCTCTTCATTATTCATCATTCACATTCACATTCATACATATACATTCATCATCATACCATAACCTTTAGATATCACCATTGTTAAAAATGATTAAATGAAGCATTATTCTTTAAGCATTTCAAAAATAAGCATTTCTCTTTAATCATTTTAAAGAAGAACAAACGTGTATACTTGTAGATATCATTTCTTATATTACGTGTTTATCTTTTGTTGTAGATATGCCTCAAAAAGAGCATCATCAACGGAAGGCAAAGCTATGGACTCAAGATGCCATAGAAAGTTAGTAGCTGATAGTGTCACTTTCGGCTCTTGTAAGCTCAAGCTGGCAACAATGGCAAGTTGTTGCTAGCAATCCAACAGGAACACGGTCCTACTGGAACTCCTGCAGTGAAAACGGGAAACTACAAAGAGTTCATTAGCTGTCAACCTTTCTACTTTAATGGTACGGAAGGAGCAGTAGGTCTTATTCGCTGGTTTGAACTAACCGAATCAGTGTTCTCTCATAGCAGATTGTGCCCGAAGAGAAAACAAAGTGACGTTTGCTACTGGTACATTTAACTGACGATGCTTGTCCTGGTGAATGCATATGGTATCCCCCAGCTATGGGAATAGAGCAAGCCAATCAAATCCCTAGACTGAGTTAAAAAGGCTTCTGACAAACAGTATTGTCCCCGGACTGAGATCAAGAAGATGGAAGAAGAACTTTACAATCTGATTGTAAAGGGAACATGTCTTCTTAAACCTATGTTAGAGAATCCCAAGGAATTACAGGTTCTATGTCCAAACATGTGCCAAACAACGATAAATTCTTGGAGCTTTCATCGGGGGGGGACTACCTCAAAGCCTTGAAGGAATGTTGCTGCCTCTAATCCTCAAAACTTATAGAGGAAGCCATCAACTTAGCCAATGGCGAATGGATCAAGTAACTACAGGCATGCTCCAATTCGCAAGTATCGAGTGACAACAAAGAAAGTTTGACTGATAGAAGATACTTTTCAACAACAGCTCCCGCAAACAAACAACAACTACCGCTAACACCACATCGTTACAACAATCGTCAACACAAACAACAAGGCAAGAAAATGGTAGAGCTTATGCTATTACTGTCATCAGAAAATGGTACGGGACGCGGAGATCTCCCTTTGTGCAAGAGATGCAATTTCCTCACACCGGACCTTGTACTGGCAAATGTAATATTTGCAACAAGGTGGGTCATTTGAGTAAGAACTGCCGATAAGCAAGAAGCCAGCCACTGAACAAGGTAATATAAACTTTAGACCTGTGTCAGTTGTATGTATGCTGTGGAGAAAAAGGGCCATTATACAGATTCAGTGCCGCAGACCACATCAATGCCACAAGGAAGAGGCATATATGCTGAAAGACTAGGACTATGCTCAACAAGACCCGAACGTAGTTACGGGTATGTTTCTATTAAATCAGCATTTAGTCAAAGTATTGTTTGATTCCGGAGCTGATAGAAGCTTTATTTCATTCGCTGCGCCTATAAGCTAAATTATTCTGTCTATTACGATAGAT
Source organism: Tanacetum coccineum (assembly GCA_026074375.1). Classification (NCBI taxonomy): domain Eukaryota; kingdom Viridiplantae; phylum Streptophyta; class Magnoliopsida; order Asterales; family Asteraceae; genus Tanacetum; species Tanacetum coccineum. Next base: position 45,192 of record BQNB010015161.1, on the reverse strand, counting down.
TACCCTTTGTACGATATCGAAAATGGCTGTACGGAAACTTAGTAAGCACAAAACACTGTTATTAAATGGGGGGGGGGGGGGGGGCCCTGTAACTCTAACTCTGATAAATCAACTTTCGAAATCGATCTCATGCCAATTAAAGCTTGTAGTTTCGACATTGTATGGTATGGACTGGTTTTCAAATATCGTGCCAAATTCTACTGTGACGAAAAAGTTGTTCACATTTCTATCAACGGTGAAACTCTAATCATTCGAGGTGATCGAAGTAACTCGAATAATTCATATCTTGTTAAAAACCGTAGGTATATATCCGAAGTTGTTAATGTTTTCATGATTAAGTAGATGAAGAAGAAATCAGTACGAGAGAAACTAGAGACATTTCCAGTAGTTCAAAAATTACAGATGTTTTTCTGAAAGATTCTACCTGTGTATCCCTCTCATTCGCCAAGTAGAATTCCAAAATCGACTTTATCCTGAGCAAGACCTGTAGCTGAACACTTATAGATTAGCTCCTTCAAGAAACTGCAGGAGTTATCTAAAACCAACTTCAAGAACAACGACCGAGTTTCATTCGACCAAGTACATCGCATTGGGGAGCTCCATGTCTATTTGTTAAAAAAGAGGACGGATCTTTCAGAAATGTGTTATCGATTACGAGAGTTGAATAAACTTAACCATAAAGAATTCGTATCCTTTACCTAAGGATGACTGACTTATTCGATCCAACTTTAAGGTTTTTTAAGCGTTTATTCAAAAATCGGACTTAAGTTCAGGTTATCATTCAACTGAGAGTAAGGAACCTTGATAAAAAGAAGATATTCCTAAGACTTGCTTTCAGAAACAAGACACGGAACACTACGAATTTCAAGTCATGCCATTTGGTTTAACGAACGCACCTGCTGTATTCATGGATCTCATGAATCGTGTATGTAAACCATATCTGGATAAATTCGTAATAGTGTTTATCGATGATATTCTTATCTATTCTCGTAAAAAATAAGACTGCAAAATCATCTTAGAATTATCTTGAATTACTCCGAAGAGAAATTGTTGCCAAGTTCTCTAATGTGCTTTCTAGATTCATATCATGCAATTCTGGTCATCTCATCGATAACAAGGGACTTATGTTGACCCTGCAAGATGAAGCTGTTTAAGAATTAGGACATCTCCCACTTACACCATAAATGTGCGTCAATTCTTTGGGACTAGCCGGCCTATTACCGACAGATTTATCAAAGTTTTTCAATAATTGCAAAGCCTTTGGGCTAAATTAACCCCAGAAAAACAAGAGTTATATCTGGGGCGAAAGAACAAGAATCAGCTTTTCAAATCTCTTAAACAAAAACTCTCGATTGAAGCACCAAATCTTCGCATTACCAGAAGGAACGATAATTTTGTCTTTTACTGTGAAGGATCGTGAGCATGTAAGGAACTCGAAAAACGGAATTATAACGAACAAGTTACGACATTTACAAGTTATATATTATTAACTTTATAAAAATAATTATATAAACTGTGATGAACAGTAAAAGTTACTGTTCATCAGGGGTATAAATTGTATAAATATAATATTTTGATAATTTTCCTTAATACGAACCCACGGACATAAAGAACTCGAAAAACGGAATTATAACGAACTAGTTACGTAGTTTACAAGATATATATAATTAATTTTATAAAAACAATTTTTATAAACTGTTATGAATAGTAAAAGCTACTGTTCATCAGTGGTTTAAATTTTATAAATATAATATTTTGATAAATTTTCTTAATACTAATCCAAGGACATAAGGATCTCGAGAAACGGAGCTATAACGAACGAGTTATGATTTAAATAAGTTACACATATTTAATTTTATAAAAATAATTTATATAAACTGTGATGAACAGTAAAAGTTACTGTTCATCAGGGGTCTAAACTTTATAAACATGATGTTTTGTTAAATTATTTTAATACGAGGACGTGGACATAAGAAACGTATAAAACGGAGTCGAAACGATAAAGATATGAAGTTTTAAAACTCGCGCGCATTACTTATATTTTTATATAAATTTTTATAAAATAATTAATTTAATAATAAAATATCATTATTAAATCATATATTTTTACAAACGATGCATTTATAAACGAAAATAATATTTTCTTACGGATACAAGTACACACGCTTTTATTTAACAAAGTACGAGTTAATTATTGTTTTAACTTTTAATTAATTAATAAAAACTATTAGGTGGTGGTGTAGCTATGCAATATGTGATGTTTTATTTACATGAAATACATTATACTCATACGGCCTATAATTAATTAGGTTGCTTTCAAATTGCCATGGCGATTCAATATTCTTGTTTTAGATAATCATCAATCACTTACGGTGAGTTCACAGCCCGACTTTATACATTATATTGTTTTACAACTTTGGGGTGAGATAGACATTGTTTTACATTTGGGACGCAAGTACTCTTTTAAACATATTACGAGTTGGCCTGAGTAGCTAAAACCACTATTGCCCACTTCAATGAAACTGTCAATTGCTAGTTACGTGAGCGCGAATGTTATAATAGATCTATTTGGGGATTGACATCCCCGTTGGGTGAGTATCGCTCAGCGGTTTTTGTAGCAGTACTGAAACAACGAACGTATACATGTCGGAACAATTTGGATGTTGCGGGTTGAACATCTACATGGGCACATTTAGTGCATTAAATTGCATACATATATGTCGAGCTTCGGTGTCATGAGCTTAGTGCACTCGTAATTACTTTTAAGATATTGTATGTGTTACATGTCTTACATTGGAAATCTTGTGGTCCTATTTTATACATTTACTAAACCTGTGAGCTCACCAACTTTATGTTGACGCTTTAAAGCATGTTTTTCTCACGTCAATAAGGTACGAGAAACAAGGATACATTGGTGGTCATCATTTTGGAGTCATTACTATAAAGATTTGGATGCATTACATTTTGGGAATATTTGTTATGTCTTAAAATCTTTACTTTTCATGGATGAACTATTTAAGCTTCGGCTATTGTAACAAACAAGTCTATTTAATCCAATGTATCAAATTTTAAACGACTCATATAGAGGTCATTCTCATATCTCGTGCTGTTGATCTATGAAGTAACACTCGCCAACCCATATTCCGCTGCGACCCATTTTAGTGGTGTTACATTTCATATTCTATGTTTTTTTATTTTACGTAAACCGTTCACGTAAATACTTAATTTCATGCACGCATGCAAATAAGCTAGCACCACCTTATTAATGCATATATGTATACAAAATATATATCAAAAAAATACTAGTTTGTCCTTTCTTCACTTCTAAATGTCGTCACCCCCCTTAATGTGGTATATCCAACATTTCTTTTATCAAAAGTACACACTTTAAATGGCAAAACTTAACCCTAAGCATACATGTGACTTGATAAACTTTCAAAAGACCATACCTACCATTTTGTGATCTTATGTAACCAAACAAGGAGTGGAGAAACACAAGAAACCATTAAGCATGGCAATATTCTCACTATTTTTATGCAAAGTCACTTTAAGGCTTTCTACTTATGTTTGAATTATACAAATAAATACACTAGGATTTACAAGCATTTTTCACATATGATAAAAGCAAAACTATTCTCCTTCTACCACCAAAACTCACAGTAGTAGCAGCATAAATAGAAAAAAAAAGAGTTCAAGCTTTAGTTTAATTATTTACAAGTATATTCTAGAAGGTTTCAAGTGGGTTTAGGATTAGTTATCAAACAAAGGGTTTGAATAGCCTTAGTCTTGTTCATCTCATCTTCATCATACACTCAAGGTTATCATAAAACCCTAATCTTTTCATTTACTTCATTTCATAGTGTATATAATGCTTATATTGGGGTTAATAGACAAAGAAGTTACTATACTTTCCCAAAAAGTTCGCCTAAATTACTCAACTTTCATTTTGTTCACTTAGGTTACTACACTTTTGATAAACATACACCCACATAATTTCAATGTTAATCCAAGCGACTGGACGTATATTTTTAGGTAAGTTAAGTAACATAAATGTCATGTTTATACAAGTTCAATGATGTTTACGTATATTTTTGCAAAGTTGAGTAACCCCAAATGTCATGTTTCATAAGTTTAGTAACCTAAGTGAACAAAATGAAAGTTTAGTAACTTAGGCGAACTTTTTGAGAAAGTATAGTAACTTCTTTGTATAATAACCTTTTATATTGTTATCATCACCTAGGTTATTTTCTGAGTTTATAAAAATATAAAAACACATGTACATACACGAATTACATTTTTAACAAGGTTAATATGATGTTTAAAATATGTTAATATGTTTAAAACAAGGATTTACAAGCAATGGATAATTATTATAATTATTTGTTAAGTTATGAGTATTTATTTAATTATAAAGTTTACATAGTTAAATAAATATGTTGGACACTTTTCTTGGACATTATGGACATAATATGATGGACAATATTTAGAGGGCTTAATTTATACACAAGATGTGTTATTACATAAATTAGAGGGCTTGTGATAATTTATTGAAGTTGAAAATACTTAAAATCAAGTTTATATAATTATTTATATAAAACTTCCAAAGTTACTGTTTAAGTTCTAACTATAAACTATTGATTTTATATTTTTATAAAATAGTACATATTATGAGGATTCCGAATATATAAAGAACTCGCAAAACCGATAAATAACGAAGGAGATATGATTTTTACAAGATTAAACATAAAAAGTGTTTTTATAAAATAAACTTTATAAAAACTGTACAAACTCGAATCTGATAAAAATATTTTGATATTTTTTTGTGATAATACATATTTTTGTGATTCCAAAAGAATAAGAAACTTGAAAAACCAATGGGTATTGAACTAGTTATGAATTTTACATGTTTTAATAAATAAATATGTAAAAGTAACTTTACAAAAGTTATTTTCTAAAAACATCATTTTTTTACAGAATCTACAGCTTTTAAAAAGTGTAATAGGAGTTAGAAAATTATTTTGTGAACCCATGGATATAAGGAACATTACAAACGAAGCTAGAACGAATAAGTTACGACAAATACGACATTAAAATAATTAATTATATAAAAGTATCTTTATATAATTTATTAAATACAATAAATGTTACTGTTCATCAGTAGTATAATACTTATAAAAGTAATATTTTTTTTCAAAACCACATGTGTAAATATCATGTAAAACGGGTTTAAAACGAAGAATATACGAAGATATTAAGTTTATATACTTTTTAAACATTATTGTACATTATTTTTACAGATACATAAAGGGTTATGTTTTCAAGTATAAAAACATGTAAACATACATATGAGACACCTACTTCATTTATAAATAAATATAACATTTTTACAAACATATTTAGGTGGTGATGTAACTCTATAAGATTATATATGCATAGTTATTCAAGTGCATTATATTCATACGACCTGCGTTAAATAGGTTGCATTCGGACTATCAAGTGACGAGTCACTCATTTGCTATATCATACCTTCATTCACCTAAGTTGAGTTTATAGTCCCTGTCTTACACTTTTCAATTATTTATCAAATCTCAGGGATGAGATCATGTTTATTTTACAAAATGGATGCAAGTACATTTTAATTCAAATATTACGAGTTTGCCTAAGTAGCTATAACCCACTATGCTCATCATCATGAACTGTTAATTACTGGATTGTAAGCGCGAATATTATGAATAGATCTATTTGGGAATTAACATCCCCGTTCGGGCAAGTAGCACTTTCTAGTTTACCGGTTGGCCGGAAACGAGTAATGTATACCATTTCGGACTCATAGATGTTACGGGTTGAACATCTACATTGGGCACCATCATTTATATGTATTTGATATACATACACTGTTTAGCTTCAGTGTCATGAGCTTAGTGCATATCGTAATACATTTATGTGATATTATATTCGTTACTTTATAACAGGGAAATCTTGCTATCCACTTAATTTAGTTTATAAACCTATAATTACACCAACATTATTGTTGACAGTTTAAACATGTTTTCTCAGGTCAATAAGGTGCAAGTCATGGGTACCTTGGATGGTCGTCTTTTGAAGTCATATCGCTATAAAGATTTACGTGCATTACATTTTGTGATATTGTTATGATGTGAAATCTTTATTGTTTCAAGTCGAACAAGTTAAGCCTATGGGCTTTTGTAACAAACCATTTATGAAATCCAATGTATCAGTTTTTTTAAACGAATCTTTTAGAGGTCGTTCTCATATCTTGTGCTATTGATATATGAAGTAATGCCCCCAGAACATCATATTCTGTTGCGACCCATTTTGAGGGTGTTACAGTCTTCTACTTCTGTCTTCTTATCCTTCACTTGACTATTGTTTGGCACAAACTTATCTTTCATTTGATTGCTCCTAAGTTGTGGTCTGCTAACATTAGTTTTGTGAATTACTCCTGTAGAGATAGAAACATGAGGATTAGTATTCCTAAAAGTCTAAGGCAACTATGGGGCTTTAGTTTGTGTTGTCCTAGTGTCAATTCGATACATGCCTGGTTTAATCACATTTGTGTTTCTTACAGCTTGTCTTGCTGTTTGAGGTAAAATCTGTGTAGTGACTGGTTTTGATAAACTCTTTGACACATTAGTTTTGGGAACCGACTTTGTTTGTGAAAAACTTTTCCTCTCAAGAGAGTCTGAAAAAGGAGCCGGTTTGCCTAAAACTGATGGTTTTGGAATCCTTTGAGCATTTGGTTGTCGAACAACAGATGGTTTATCAAACTTAGTTTCCACAGACTTTCCTTTGCATTTCTCAATGAGTTTCTTTAACTCACTTATAGCAATGTTCTTGTCTTGCAATTGAGCTTTCAAATCTTGTATTTCAAAATATTGTTCACGTTCTTTTTGAAATACATTTGATGCTTTTTCTTTGCAAACTGTGTCATCTTTTATTTTTTTCTTGACATTGTTGTAAAGCCAATTCAAGAGAAATCGAGTGTTTTTTTAATTTAGTAAAACTTTGTAAAAGCTCAGTAGACACTTCTTTACTAACAGATTCAGTTTGTTTCGAAAGCTTTTGTGCAAGACATTCACATTCTTTCACTTTATGAAGATATAAGCATTGCAATTCAGAGTGAGCATCTAAATCAGATAACGAATGCAAATAAGAACACATAACATCATTAGACACACATTCTTGCAAAAGTGTATCATACATGTTTGAAAATTCTGCCTTAGCAGATTCAAGTTCGTCAATTTCATTTTCAAGGGATTCAACGTACTTTAAATCAACATGCATTTCTTGCTTAAGTTCATAAACAAATGTGAAACTATCATTCTGTGTCTTTATGCCAAGAGGCATCAAACATGTTTTTATTAGCACTTCCATATCAAGAGTAGTAGGGGCACAAAATTGATTATGAGAATGTTTTTCCCAAGCTTGATCAACAAGTTCTCTAAAGTGATTTATGTTATTTGTCATTACATTGTACGCTTGTCTACTTTTACTTATTGATTTTGAAACAGGTAAGAAACCGATGTTTTTCAAAATATTTGGTTTAAATTTCACAAAAGATTTTCTCCACATTTTCTTCCTTACTTCATTTGCATGTGCCAACTGTTCATTATATTCCTGTGACGTTGGTTTGAAAATTTCATAAAGACTATTTAGCTTTGTGTAGTCATAAGGTCTCACTAAGTCTTTATTTAATTTTGATCGACTCTTTTTTTCAAGAGTCCGAGTCTCTTCCCTATCGGGGACGAGTCTGTTTGTAGGATCAGATTGGTCATATGGGATCTCATACAAACATGGTTTTTCATATTGAGCCTTTTTGAGGTACATTGGATTTGCAAAGGCTGGTCTACCATTGAATGTTAGGCCTTTGGGAGCTAACATATGAATGGTTTGAATTGATTGATTCCTTTTGTAAACAATTTCATTCAAAAACTTTAATTGATTTTCCATTGAAATCATTTTGTCAATGTCTTTTTCTTCCATAAGTTTCAAATCCGCTATTACCTTTGTTTTCTCTTTGACAAGACCTTCAAAATGTGACTTTGTTAAAAGACTCTGTTTGACTAACTCATCATGTTTCTCTTTGACAACTGAAATTTCATAGGCTTTAACTTTTAAACCTTCTTTTATATCAATCTCTTTTTGAGCTAATAGTCTTAGAGTTTCATTTAACTTACGTTCAAGTTTGTCATAGTCAACTGTACGGTCATTTAAGGCCTTGTACCTCTCAAACTCAGTCTGTTTATTTTGAAGTGCAACTAAACAACTATCCTGAATACTATTAGACTCCCCCAGAGTTTTACTAGTTTCCACAAGAATAGACTTGCACTCTTTCAATTCACGAGCAAGTGATACGCTTGCTTTCTTTAATTGCTTTTGAATCTTTTTATTTTCATCAACATCAAGTTTTAAATTTGCAATTAAATTAGCAAGCGTAACACGCTCATCTTTAGCATTTTGGTCAGTCTGAATATCATTATCACACATATCCGGTGAATCAAGAGTAACATTACTATCATCCTTTTCCACTAAACATGTGTTACTAGTGGATTCAGGTTGCTCAGAATGCTGTCTCACATTAGCAAACACATTATATTCAGCATCGTTGTGTACCTGTTCCAATGGCTCAGTATCAGTTCCTAAGTCTACAGTAGGAACCTCCTGGATCTTTGCCATATAGTTGTAATGTGCTTCCAATTCTTGTTCATCAATCTCTTCATCTGTGTCCTCTAGCCAATCAGCTTGCTCTGCTTGTAATGGAACACCTGCACAACAACATCTTTTCCTTGTGATACGTGTAGTCTTTTACCCTTTTTGGTTTTCTGCATTCCTTAGCGAAGTGACCAAATTCCTTGCAATTGAAACACTATATCCTATTTTGCTGCACTACCTGACTGCCTACATTCTCCCTAGCCCCAGCAACAATCACTATCCTCTGATTCCCAAACTGTCCAGTCTGATTGTCATTCTTGTACCTTGGAGTAGTATCCACATTCTTGTTTCTGTAGTTTGAAGAAGTTCTGAGGTTGTTGTTGGTAGGTTTGTAGATCTTTTTGAAGTACTTTGAAATGAGTGCCAAATTTTTCTGCATATCCTTATCTCTCTGAGCTTATTCAGGATCACTGTCTTCTTCAGAAGCTGACTCAGATAAAGGTGTGATTGGTTTGGCTATCTCTTTGCCTTTGAATTTGGTAGATGCATTAGATCTGGTGGAAGATGATTGTTTTGATGTTGGTGCATATGGTTTCTGAGATTTTGGTGCTTGATAATAAGGATCTAGATATTGTTGAGCGGCAGCAACAAGTGCTAATAGGTTAGCATTCTTGGCTATTCTCTCAGCACGGATTTCATTAACTTCCTTTTGATACTATTTCAGAACGTCAAAGAGCTTGTGATATGAGACTATATCCAAGTCGTGTTGTTGCTTGACAATTGTCACAAACCTTGACCATTCTGGTTGAAGTTGTTAAAGAAACTGAACATTGACTTGCATCGTAGCAACTGTCAAGTTGTTTCTTATCATTTTATTCATCATCTTGTAAAATCTGGAGTAGTATGACTCCATGGACTCTCCATCATGAGAAGTGAATTTTCCAAATTCCCAAAACAAATTAGTCTTGACATCTTGAGTGTTAAGAGATTCACCTTGTTGTAGCCTTTCAATAGCTATCCACATTTCATAAGTTGTCTTGCACGCATCAACAGTTGAGTAGATTTCATCCCCAATTCCAGTCAATAGCAAATGGATTGCTTTCTTTTCTGATTCATAATGAGCTTTGTTTTCAGGTGACATAGTTAAGATTGTCTCAACTACTGTTCATTCTAGAACTGCTGGAGAATTCTCTGCTGCCGGTACAGCTGGTATTGTGATAGTAGTGGGTTGGTATGGACCTTCCAAAATGCATTTCCTCAAGGCATCACCATTTGGTCTTGTATCAATGTATCTTAAGAAACGTGATTGCTATTGAGGATATCTTCTCGTTGCAAGCATTGGTGGACGATCCCTTGATCCAGCTGCCATTATGTTGTTATGCATTTGACTGTCGGTTGTGGAAGTTGTGATTGGAGTTGTCATGATGAATGATTTTTTAAATTATGAAGTGAAAATGATTTGTAGGATCTTAAGTGGGTAAAGTGATTGTTTTTGTGGATTGAAATCAATTAACGTTCACGGGATTTTAAAATCTATGACTTAAACCGTAAAAAGAATCAAATTTTACAGGATTTTACTTAATCAAGAAAAAAACGTGAATGAGTAATTAATTGTTGTTGGTGAAATCGTTGTTGTTGTCGAAGAACTTGAACTTTCGTTAACGATTTGTTGAGCTAAAACGATGAACGATGCACAAATTTTTAGATTGAAATGATTAACGGTTGATCAAAACTCAAATAAGGACTAACGGTGAGAAACACTTTTAACAATGAGTGTTAATAAAAAGACAAAGGATGAATGTGAATTTGTTTTAAAGTCCAGGGACCAAAAGTGTCAATTTTAAATTAAGTTTAATAATATTAACTTTTCCCTCCTATTTCGTTTTCTTCCCCGTTTTAAATTATGAAATATGTAACGTTTGAAGATTTAATCTTATGAACTCACACAGTTATCGTCGGTAGCAAGTAAATACACTACGTTGATCGAAACGAGTTCACGATCACGATGGTATAAGTTAAACGTCCCGTAGAACACCGTCACTTAAAACTGAAAAAAACCGAAAATTACTTAAAACGTATAGAATTTGCCCGTGTTTGAGTTGTAGATCAATTCCCTAATCCTTGTGAATAGATCGGTTGCTTTGCTAGATTGACTAGTTCGGGTCTTCAAGGATTTTGACTAGTTCGGTTCCCAAAGGTTTTGACTAGTTCGGTTGTTGAAGAATGACTAGAATGACTAGTTCGGTGCTATGCTAGAATCACTAGTTCGGTACTCTAGTTCGGTACTCTAGTTCGGCACATGACTAGTTCGGTGCTTTGCTTCTTTCTAGTTCGGCACAATTAGATCGGCTATCTAGTTCGGTGGTACTAGATCGGTGGTACTAGATCGGTTAGACAAAATATCAAACACTTGGCACTCGATCTTTCTTCTTGCAAACATCGAGGACCACAACGATAATAAGCAACCAAAAAAAAACACTTGTAACTAAGCTAGATAATAAGCTCATTAACTCAGATTTTGCACCACAAAAAGCTTGAAAACTTCAACAGATAAGCCACAAAAAGCATCGATAAGCTGTTAAGATAAGAAAATAAGTTATGACATTACGACAACAAGGACTACTGATAAGCTACACACTTAATCAAATAAACAAGAAAAACAAGAAACAAATGATTGGAACAGAAACAAAGAAACAAATGATTGGAAGATACAAATGAAATGATTGGAAAAAAATGTTTAAAATGATTTAAAAAAAAACGACAAACAGAATGTTCAAAAAAACATAAACCGGATGAAAAATTAAGCCCTTTAAGCCGAACCAATAAGCTCAAAATAAGTTGTCACAACAAAAATACTAAACCACCCGCGGCGGGTGATACCAAATGTAAATAACCCGGAAACCACTTTCACTTCATGATGAACACAAGAAAAATAAGATGAAAAATATGAAGAATTTTAGAGAGAAGTTAGAGAGAGAAAGTAGAGAGAAGAAAAGGATGGTTGATTACAATGTATGAGAAAATACAAATGAGACCAACACCCTCTTTACACTTGGAGAGGGGTATTTATACTTACACCACATGGGCTTTGTTGGGCCGAATGGTGTTTGACTTGGGCTGGGCTCGGTATTATAATAGACCTTAGTCCGGAACTAGTTCAAGATTAGATTACGTTCATGAGCCCGTTTACCCTTCTTGCCTATTACAACATATAAATAATAAATGACTGAGACATAATAATCTTAATGAACAAACTTCTTGTTCGACTCAATATTTTGAGGCTAACAATGATGTAACGCCTAAGTTTAAGAATGATATGCCACCTCAAGAGAAGAAATCATTGCATTTAATAAACAAACCAACGTTCTAATCGGATTAATAATGGTTAATACAATTTTCTTATATTTGGTTCAACCGCTCTTTTATCTTCTCTTAATTTGCTCGCGTGGGTTAAAGTACCTTGAATTGTGTAACACCCCCAAACTACGATATGCAGCGGAATACAACATTTGGGGTGCTACTTCATAATACATGCACACGAGTCCCAATAAACGTTCAAAGATACGTTTATAAAACAGAATTTTATTTATTAAAAAGATCAGAGTTACATAAGTCCCAATACCGTTATAGAATTTATTTCTAAAAGTCACAACACGACTCATTTTCTTAAAAATTTGCTTTGTGGAATGTACAAAATTTCACCAAGTCCGTGTCCTTCAATATCCGCGTTCCTTCCCATCCAAGCCATCACAAGCATCTAAACATGAGATACATGCTTAAAAATGTCAACAAAACACTGAGTGAATTCATAGAGTTTACATACAAACAGTTAGAACGCATATTTGGTTCAACAAATCATATAACATTGCTCGCAAGCCAAGTTATACATATAAATAATGTATTCCCACTAATGAACCCGTGTACCAACACTTAACACCTTCATCCCGCAAGACGAAATAATGTCCGAGAAGTATGCCTCTTCTCCCATACTACTACAAAATGTCCATCACAAGGTGCTCGCTATTCAATTCAGGATTCATACCCCGGACAGGGTTGTCAAACCCAATAGATCTATTTAATGCATTAGCGTTCACCATCAACAAGACAATTAATGGTCACACAGTAAGAGGCATCTACTCAATAGTGAATGGAATCATATTTATCATCAAAACACATTGCGTTCTCATTTTCAAAACAAGCAAGTATCCCCCTCGCGGGTTTAAAAACATTTAAAACACTTAAAAGCGAGGCTATGAACTCACCTTAACCGAAGCCGAAGATCAAATAATCGAATCAATCCATGGAAAATCAACGAACACGATCACGACCTATAATTTATATCGCTCGATTATTATTCCGAAAACTATAATCAACGATGCGTACATCCTATCAACAAAATCATATATATATTATATTATATATATTCATACATGTGATGAGAAATCCACTTGCGCCTTAGATCCTAAAACCCCACAATCTTAGGTTACGATCGTTCTTTTATTTATATCTTACATAGCTTAATCGAAAACTTTCTATTTTAGGAAACTTTCTATTTTTGGAAAGTTACTATTCTTGGAAAGTTACCATATTTAGTAGGTCTCGTTATCCAATTATATTTATAATAATATTAATTCATCTCGTCGAACCCTCGACTTTCAATTAATTACTTATACCTGTACTATATTCCGATTAGTACAAAAGTTTCTATTTTTAGAATCAACTTCGTTCGTATCCATTGTTAAGTTTAAAATATCTTACCCTTATTAATAATAACGTTTAGTTACTTTTATTATCTCCGTCAAGTTTAGTATTAACTCGTTGACTTTCAAAACTTAACATTAGACTTTAATTGTATTGACCTTTTTATACACATTTTTTGCATATATATGTTACTAAATTTGACCCACTCTAAACGACTCGCTATATCACATTTTCACGATTCAGACAAAGAAGAGATTTTATGTAAAACGATATTCCGGACAACTTCTTTGTTTTAGCCGAGACCCGAAACTCGACAAAAAATGACCAAAATGCCCCTGGAAGTTTACGCAGGAACTTTGACATTTTTAATAAAAACGCAGACTTTGACCTTGGGTTTTGACCAGTTATTACTCGATTTTAAGTTCAGCGAACCTCGCGGCAAACGAAAACATCATTCTGAGCAACTTTCGTGTTTCGCCGGAAGGCCGAAACCGACTCGAAAGTGCCCAAAACGAGCGTTTAATTTCCTGACAGCAAATACCACTTTCTACAAGTGCTGAATTTTACGCCAAAAATATAAATCTCGTTTTAGCTCTAACTTTTTCGTTATTAGGAGTTAGAAGCTCCGTTTTATGTCAAAACGATCGTCTAAGAATGCTTTATTATATTTTGTAACTCAAATATAGATTTTATAAAATCTCAAACCTCGAAACACAAGTTCCGTTTTCTACTCACAATATACTCGTTACAAAACACGCCAAAATCCGTTTTTGACCCAAAAGCTCATCTAAAATACATCTAATATGGCCTATAATTTACACTTAACTCATTCAATCATTTTATAACACCAACGAACTAATCGGCACAAGATCTTATCGATTCCATCACATGCAACGACTAATATCAAATCGAGTGAATAAAACAAACGATACAAAGTATAAAGGAATGCTCACAATGCTATACGGAGCAAGATCAAAAAAATAAAAGTGTCGGGTCGTTCTCCTTGTGTCTTGGCCGCGGCTCACACTCAACCAAACCAAACTCAAAAATAACCCAACCAATATACCTTGGATTAATGTAACTTGATTAATCCAATAATAAGATCAAACCCCAAATTAATAAACCCACACCCTTGTGTGTTCTTGCTCGGATTCGAACCCCAAACCGAACCAAACAACCTTCACCCTTTTTGAAAAATCAAAACTCCCATTATTATTTTCCACTATTTCTTGATTTAAATCTTGATCAAAACCCCTTTGATTTCAAGAAAACTAGAACTTGTGTAAAACTTATTGTATCTCCATTTTTATTGCATGGATGATCAAGTTACGACCACCTAAACAAGATTTGTAAGCTAGAAAAATCAAAAACACCAAAGGTGTTTGTTTGGGTACTCGTTCGAACCAAAAGAAAAGAGGGAAGGGGAAAACAACTAAAACTCGATTGTTTCTTGATTCATATCATTATTGGAGTGATGTTTAAAGGTGTTTGCAAGATCAAAATGGAAAAATGGTGGCTTGTGTGTGTGTTTTAATATCCAGCCAAACCACAAGACAATAAGCGAAGGAAAATGTTTTTGAAATTAGCTTTGTGTGTGAGAGTAGATGACTTAAATCAAACTAGGAAGCAACTAGTAATCATTGTCTTGGAAAATAAACACAATTGAGTGTGTTGGGGTGAGCTAGGCGTCGGCCTAGGCCCTTTGGCATGCAAACATATATATATATATATATATATTTTCTTTTTCATTTACTTGTAAAACTTGTGTAATGTTTAATTAAAATGTAACTTGTGCCCATTTAGATAAAATGCGAGCTTTAAACGCGAGCTTTGGCCAAGGTCAAGGAACGAAGATGACAAAGTTCACAAAATAATAAATTATGATCATAAAAATGATAACGAGATGCGCCGTAGATTTTTACGATGATCGAAACGATTAATGAACGTGCGGTCAAACGATGACTCGCGAAACGTCAAAAATAAATATTTTAAATTTCCGTTCGTAATAAAATACGAAAATAATTATTCAAGATAAATAAAAAATTTAAATGTCGACGTTCGCTCACACGAATTTATAAAATAATAATTATAAAGTTGAACTCGCGATCGTCATACGCGTCGTAAAACTCAGGTTGTTACAAATTGATTGTAGTCATTAACCAAACCGTGCCAGTCTCTCAGGCTGAAACCCCCCTTTTTCCAGTTAGAATTAAAAATTACGACTGGCATAGGTTTAGAATAGAATAGAATTAACATAGATTAGATAACCAAGATATTAATAAATTGATAGATTTAACATCGCTTCAAGTGTTCGACACCCTACTTACCACGAAACTACCACCGATCGGGTACACTGCCCGTTAAAGTGATGTTTTTGGTTTAGTCAACAAAATATAAATTTAAAACTTGAATCATAAAAATATACACCACAAAATGACACACCAAGTTTTTGGCGTTGTTGCCGGGGAGTGAGATTTAATCTTGATTTTTATTTGATATTTTGGTTTTTAACATTAGATTAGATCTAACCCTTAGGATTAGTGTAATAGATTAGTGTATATTCTTGTATATTCTATAAATTTTATATATTTGTCTTTAATTGTTTACTTGTGTGTTTAATTATTAGCGTAGTTAATTGTTTTCCTAATACATTGTTATGGTTGATAACTCGATACGGCATATCCACTTCCATTGGATACGGCGTATCCAACTTTTTTGCCAATACAGCGTATTCGTTAAACTGATTAATACGACGTATTCACTTCTATTGAATACGGCGTATCGATCATCTGATAAAGTTCTTTTCCATTCTCGAACTTAAAGCCTAAATTTTTTTAATACCTTTTTCCCGCTGGTTCTACTGATAATTCTTTGGTTATTTTTTAGTAAGAATGACAAAGGTTATCAAAGGAGAGTTCGAGAAACTTGAGTATCTTAAGATCAAAGAAGTTTTGCTCACTTACAATACATCACTTAAAGTTTTCAACGATGAATTCAATCGATTAAGCGGAATAGATGATGATTTATTCACATATAAAGTTAAAGTTGCTAACATTCTATGTGACTCAAACATGGATGATGATTCGGAGCATGATGCTGATGATGACATGGGATATGATCCATCTGATGTTGCATTTACTGAATGGTTGGGTTCAAGAATTTTTAACTACAAGACGATGGATCATTATACGATGAAAGCATTATGGATTTATTGGATTAGAGGAAACGATGAAGTTGAGCTCACTGATGAAGAATCTTCTGACAATGAAGATGAAGTTGCTGAAGTCTTGAGGATCGATGCTAATATATTTGATTACGAGGCGCCTCTCTGCTTAGCATTTAATGAATTTAATTACCTTCTCAAAGTAGATCTGGACTTACTTACAAAGGATATTATGAGGTTTAAAACCTATAAAGATTAAAAAGACGACTGGATCTATGAATGGATCAAGAACATGTCATGGGTATATGACAAGCCATGGCTTGATAATGGAATATGGAAGGAACCAACACTAGTCAAATACCATTGCAAACCTTTCAATTGTAAGACTGGATGTTTAGAATAGCCAACCTGTAGTTAGAGAGAGGATGGTTATTGTAATGGAGGAAATTTTCCCGGTGCTTATGTTATTGGAAACTCGCTCCATTAACAAGACCTTGAATGGTATGAGGCTTTATAAGATAGTGGGCTAAAAGAAGAAGCTTTAAGGAATAAGACTATCATGGAAGGATTAATCGAAGAAGATGATGATGATGAGTCACGTTACAAAAAAAAGAGATGATGGAACGTGTATACAAACTATGATGATGCATATAAGATAAATCATGATGTTGCGGAAAGAGAAGAGTTATGTGAAATTCTTAAGTTACCGGTGTACAATATAAGAAGATTCGAGATGATCAGATATTCATTCGGACAAGACGAAGAGTATGTTGCTATTAAAGAAAATGAATACGACGATTTGGCAAGAACAAGCGAAGATGCATGCCGTGCATACCAAGAAATCTTTCGTATGATGGACGAAGGATGGATGGTAACTAAAGCTGAGTAACGAGAACCTGGATTGTTATTTTATTTTATCGAGTATGTCCTCTCAGACATCAATACGGCGTATCCGCTCCATACCATACGATGTATTGATTGTCTGGATGTTATCAGTCTTTACTTTTTATGCACTTTAAAAACATTATTGTCAGTTCTGGCAATACAGCGTATTCATTCACATGATACGGCGTATCCACCAGACTAACCATATTTAGTTTGTTTAGTTTAAATTAACCATAGATACCAAGATAGGAATGCATGTTTTTTCTATTTTACACATGACCTTGTGAAAGAAAAATCGACGAATATTGGTGGAGAATTTACAAATCTGGAGATCTTGAAGTGTTGGAGTCTTAAAATCTCAAGACGGCTGTTCAACACACACTTGATCATAAACCTACATGGAGAATCTATCAAGAAAATATTAGGGGAGTTTCTCATTCTAATTCTTTTTAATTCCCGTATTTTTAATGTTTTATCTATACAACGAGGACGTTGTATAATTCAAGTGGGGGAATGGAATTAGAATATTTACTTGTCCTATTTATCATACTAAAATGCTTAAATTATGCTCAAATTTTAAAAAAAATTTAAGCATACTTTTGTGAAATTAATCTGAAAAAGTGCAAGTTTAGCTTAAAACTGTTTTGAGCTTTTTCTAACTAGCTAAACAGCTTATTACTAAATCCTAAAAGCTGAAACTTTGGAAATAAGCTATTCTATTGATTTAAATCTAACCTAGATAAAAGGTTTTTTCAAAATTACAACTAGAAATGAAAATTCTAAAAGAATATAAGCTAGAAATTTAAAAAGCTGCTATTCTACTTTTGATAAGACCTAAAAGCTACTTAACAGCTTATCAGTGAAAGTTACTAGATGAATTTTAAAGACCTAATGTAGTACTACAAGGGTGCTTTTAACTAAATCCTAATTTCTACTAACAAGAACCAATAAGATTGCTGGAAAAGAAAAGAGCAACAGCAGAATTTGTTGATTCTTCTACCACTTATGCTGATGCACTTAGCATCAACTCAAATGCAGATTGAATTACCCCCTTAACAACTCTTACACTATCTCAATACATGTACTTCAACCTGTATTAACTAAACTTGTACTCTAAAATGCCTTGAATCTCTAAACACTAAAGATACTTAAACACAAAACTGTCCTGGTGCTAGTGAGAAGTATTTAAACTCTAAAACTTTAAATTCTAAAATCTAACTTCTAAATTCTGTCTTAAACTTCATAACTATGTTAAACTCAACTATTAAAACTATTTTATCAAAATTTTGTTGACTTTATTTGTCAAATTTAGCTTGTACCAAACACTCCCTTATTCTGAGACTGTCAAAACTAAATGTACTTAAGAATTATTTTAAAGCTTAAACTTCTACAACCTTTTATCTACTCTTACTAATACTAGTCTAATTAAGCTATATGACCTCTAAAAACTACAGCTTATTAGTAGTAATAAGCTACTTTCTCTCCTAGCTACTTACACTACAATGTGACAGAATTTCAAATCATGAAACATTAATGAATTTTGACTTAGACAGCTTAAACTATTACATCTATAATCTAATCTAAGCAAAATGAGCAGGATTAAGCTTAAGATTCCAAAAGAATAAGCTAAATGAGTTAAGCAAAGTAAATGCTAAATTGTAGTTTAGAAAAGGAAACCTGAGATTTTAAGTAGTCTCAGACCTAGCCACTCTATCTGAATGAGTGGCTTAAAGCATGAACCTAATGGCTCCTTAGCCTCTAAACTTGAGCTTAAAAGCTCATTAAGCTATATTAGCTTATTACTCCAAATAACTTCCAAATTGAATCAAATGAACTCAGGTGATCATGCTTTGATGTGAAATGAATAGAATGAGTAAATGAAAGACTTAAAACAAATTTTTGACTAAATTTGAGCTTATGAACAGGAATAAGCTCAAACGAGCTTATTAGAGCTTATTGAAATGAAAACAGCTTAAACTTGAAAAGTAAAACAATTGAAACTTAAAAACTGAATCTTATTACTCAAAACAATTAAGTACAAGCTGAAAGATGAATGGTACAAGTGCTTAAAGCTAAATTTTAAAAAGCTTAAAAGAAAATTGCTTAAAAATACGAAAAATTACAAACTGAAAAATAAAACTAACTAACTCCTCTTTTCTTCTGTCTTCTTCTTCTTTTATAACTGAGTCTTTGTGTTTGTTGTGTGAGAGGGGGAAAGCAAACAAATCCTGGCCCTTCAATTTCATCAATAATCAATCCTTATAGCCGTTGGATTAGGCTTGGGGAATTGTGGGATTGCCAAATGGGATTAGGGTTTTAGTGGAGGAGGGGGGAGAGGTTTGACCATGGTGGTGGTGATAGTCTTCAGGGTAAAAACGGGTTTGTAAACCCGTGAGTTTGGTCCTGGGTTTTTGGGTTTCAAAAATGGCGGGAAATAAAGTTATAAAAAGGAAAGGGTGACAGGGCAAAAGTTTATGGAAATGGCAATATTGGTCCTTTATGGTGATATGCTTCTTTGCACCACACGTCCTTGTGGTTAAATAACTTTGGGGACTTGGCAAAACAAGTCCCCAAGAGTTATATGACAAATTGCATCACACGTCCTTGATGTTGTATGTTTATGGGACTTGGCAGTTTAAGTCCTTGTAGTATAACTTTGGCAAATAGGCAGTTTAGGCCCTTCTCTTCATTTCTCTCTTTTCTTGTGTAAATATAACTTAGGGAATTTGCAATTTCAGTCCCTATAGTTATATTTTTTTCTTCTTTGACTTTCTTTTGACTTGACCATGTCGGTGTTGACTTTGACTTTGACCAGTTGACTTTTCTGTTGACTTTTTGACTTGATTGACTTTTCGGCTTCGATTTGGCTTTGTCTTTCACAGTCTTTTCCATTCCGAGTCCGGTTTTGTTGTTTTGGCTTTGTTTTTCGTCCTTTTCTTAGATATCCGTTCCTGCACAATACAATTAGCAAAACAAGCGTATATTTGGCATTTTAAGTCCGTTTTTGGTTATTTTAGCTCGTTTTTAAAGGTAAAAGGTATGTGTAATTAAACACATACCAAAATCCCCCATACTAAGGTATTGCCGTGTCCTCACGCAATGTTATGAAGTAAACATTTACGAAAACTAAGAATCTCAATCTCCCTCGACTAATAACCCATTAATTGCCTTAAGGGTGAGCGCTAATTTTTGTGAATAGATCTAATTTGGATGGTGATACTCTCCCCTTTGTTATACCCATGTCATATGTTAGCCAACACGCACTAGTATTTGACCCTAACTGGGTAAACCTTGGCAAGTAACCTTTCCCACGAGGAGCATTTGAGGTTCCTCAATCCATTGTCACTACGATGATTTTCCCTGTTAACGTATTGGTGTCATGAGCTTAGGTGCAATAATAGTGTTACCATTTTTCCATGATAATTATATTCGTTGCAATTATTACCATTATGATGACTTGCATTCAATTGTTCTCCATAATAATGATGTTCTCCATGATAATGATGTTTTCCATAATAATACTGTTTTCCATAATAATTATGCTCGTGCAATTATTATACTATAATTTGTATTCAAACTATTTTCCATAAACCTATGAATGTCACTCAACCATTGCGTTGATTCTTTTTAGCATGTTTATCCCAGGTAATTGAGCAACTTATGGCATGGAGTGGCATGGACTTGAAGATGGCTAAAACTTGTTATCATTCACATTTTATGTTTCTAGATTTTGGGACCTGCCTTTGTAAAACTCTGATTTTAAATGAATGATAACGTATCTTTTAAAAACGTCTCTTTTGAGTCGTTTTCTATGATTGTGTCTGTGATTCATGAAGTAATACCCCAGATTAGCTTACGCCGCTATATTTATCAAAATGGGGGTGTTACACCTGTACATGCTGAGTCAACTCAGCAATCGTGTCATCTCTCTGGGCCGCAGTCTGCTGACCCAACTTTACCTGAGCACCAACCCGATCCACTCTGTCCATAGCCTAAATCATTTGGGACGCCATCACCTATATCTGTCCCTCTACCGCAGAAATCTTAGGGCCTATCTCCCCAATAGAAACACGGTGCGCTACTTCCGCATCACTCACATGGATAACCTTTTTCACAAGCTGTCCGTGTCCGTAATCCAGGATACCCAAGCGGGTACTTAAGTCATCAATCACCGATGGAGGTATAGGAAGTCCAGGTGCTAAGAGGGAAAAGGATGGTCCCTCATCAGCAACAGTGGATGGTCCTCCAACCTCATAAACACTCAGCGTGAGCATAAACGGTACCAGAGGTGGTGTGACAGGAGCCATCAACCATTCCTCGTTCACCTCCCAAACCTCCTCCTCATGCCCAGAATCATCATCCTCGTCGTCCTCACCAAACAATAAGGCCAAGTCCTCCTCCATATCTATCACGGGAGCAACCATCTGCCCCTCCGCTATACCAACTACGAGAGCGATCACCTGCTCCTCCTCTGCCTTATCTACTGGCTCAGCAACCTCCTCAATAGCAGGTACGACCATTTGCTTGTCTACTATAGCTTCAAGCTCTCCTAGTAAGTAGTCATCCGCCTCAAGCCACCCGTTGTTGTTGTACGGGTTACCAGCATACCCTGGTAATGGTCAAGTGCGAAGAAATCATAAGCAGGATGCGGCTCATCCATAGGAAAGTCAAATACGCGATCAGGTGACAATGGTTGGCCCATGATACTACAAAGGAAAAGGAAAATTTGTCATACTTATTTTTAATCATGTGTAAAAATTATACTCACCGCATATCAGGATGGTTTTATGATATTACATCAAATGCATAAAGAAATTAAATTTTTTGCGAGGTGCGAATACCGAGTTATATATATAGCCATACATCATAGAACGGATGTCGAATATATATATATTTACTTATACAATCATTACTTATAGCAAGTGTATCCCACTTGTTACGCACATAATATGCAATCAAATATACCACATAAGGCTTCTAAGGATCGGGAACATCACGCGCACGGATATCGAACATCGGTGAAAGACTCGTGAAACTTTTTCGAAAACAGTTGTAGTCCAATTTTTGTAAAACGACTTAGTTCACTACAACTCGTGCTTTGGTACCATTCTGCAACACCCCCCAACTACGATACGCAGCGGAATACAACTATTGGGGTGCTACTTCACAATACATGCACACGAGTCCCAGTAAACGTTCAAAGATACGTTTAAAAGCACAATTTCAATTATTAGAAAGATCAGAGTTACATAGGTCCCAAAAGACAGTAGATAATTCCACTTTTTCAAATCTTAATACGATTTTTCATTTCTAAAACATTGTTTTTATCAAACGACACTATTCACCGAAACATCGTCCAAGATATCCGCGTTCCGTCCCATGTAAGCCATCAACAACAACTAACCTGAGATACATGCTTAAAAACGTCAACAAAACGTTGAGTGAATTCATAGAGTTTACAAATAATAGTTAGAACGCATATTTGGTTCAACAAAACATATAACATCGCTCGTAAGCCAAGTTATATAAATATCGATTTCCAACTAAATGAGCCCATGTACCAAAACTTAACACATTCATCTCGTAGGATGAATTAATGTCGAGAAGTATGCCACTTCTCCTAATACTAACTACAAAATGTCCGTTTGACAGGGTGGTCACAACTGATTCAAACCTCGGACAGGGTTGTCAAACCCAATAGATCTATTTAATGCATTAGCGTTCACCCACAACAAGGCAATTAACGGCTACAAAAAAAAGGCATATACTTAATAGTGAATGGAATCATATTTAGTATCAAAACACATTGCGTTCTCATTTTCAAAACAAGCAAGTATCTCCCTCACGGGTTTAAAAACATTTAAAACACTTAAAAGCGAGGCTATGAACTCACCTCGATCGGAGACGGCGATCAAATAGTCGAAGAAATCCACGGAAAATCAATGAACACGATCACGTCCTATAAATTACATCGCTTAATTGTAATATACTCGCAGTATAATCAACGATGTGTACATCGTATCGGCATAAACATATATATATATATATATATATATATATAGTAAAATATATATATATAGTATATATATATATATAATATAAATTATATAAATAATATTATAAAAATAAATATATACAAATTCCATGCCGGGGATCACATTTAGACTTATAAAAATTACAAGCGCCTTAGAGTCCTTACAACCCCACAATCAATCGGTAACGACATAGCTTTATAATTAAACACACGTCACTAAATAGAAACACTTTTCTATTTTTCATGAAACTATCTATTTTAAGGTAATGTTGCTATTTTCCGGAAAAGAAAATTACCACTTTTAGTAAGTATCGCTTTTAATTATACTTATAATAATATTTAGTCATCTCGTCGAACCATCGACGTTCATTTTGATTATTAATTACTCATACCGGGATTACGTCCCGTATATTACAAAAGTTTCGATTTTTAGAATCTACTTTATTAGTATCAATTGTTAAGTCTAAAAATATCTCACTCGTAGTAATAATAGTGTTTAATTACTTTCATGACATCCGACAAGTTTAGTATTAACCCGTTGATTTTCTAAAGTCAACGTTGGACTTTAATTGACCTTGACTTTATATATATATAAATATTTAAATCTGACCCGCTCCAAATGACCTGTTATATCACATTTTCACGCTTCGAACTCAAAATAGATTTTATGTAAAACGACATTACGGACAACTTTTTAGTTTTAGCCGAGACCCGGAACTCGACAGAAAATGACCAAAATGCCTCTGCAAGTTTCTGTAGGAACTTTGACTATTTTAATAAAAACACAGACTTTGACCTTAGGTTTTGACCCGTTATTACTTGATTTTAAGATCAGCGAGCCTCGCGGCAAAGTAGAACATTATTCTGAGCAACTTTCGTGCTTCGTCGGAAGGCCGAAACGGACTCGAAAGTGCTCAAAACGATCGTTTAAATTCCTGACCGCAACCACTATTTTCTCAATATGCTGAATTTTTATATAAAAATATACATCTCGTTTTAGCTCTAGTTTCTTTTTTATTGGGAGTTAGAAGCTCCGTTTTATTTCAAAACGATCGTCTGGGAAAGCTTTATCATATTTTTAAGTCCATAATCAGATTTCATAAAATCTCGACCCTCGTTTACCGTGCTAAAGTTTTTGCACAAAATGTACCTTTTGTAAATCACGCCAAAGCTCATTTTTGACCAAAAATCTCACTTACGGCACATCTAATATGGCCTATAATTCATGTTTAACTCACTCAATCATTCTAAAACATCAATTTACTAATCGGCGCAAGATCTAATCGATTTCATCACATGCATCAACTTATATCATTTAATAAACAAAAATGAATGAATCAAAAATAAAAAGAATGCTTACAATGCTATAATAAGCATGATCGGACTCTATAAATGGTCACACTCGTCTCTTTGTGCCTTTGGCCGTGACTTCGAACACTAAACCCAACCAAAACCGAACTAAATCAAATCCAATTCAATCCAAACTAAGCTAGTTTATAACCAATTAAGCAAAATACACCTTTGTGTGTCTTTTGCTTGGTTCGAACCCACAACGAACAAATCAAACCACCCCTTTTGAAACAAAAACACCCTCCAATATATTTTTAAATCTTGTACCAATAACCCAAATGACTCTCAATCAATCAAACATACACCCTTGTGGTCTCTCCTTTGGTTCGAGCCCACAACCAAACCCGAAAACCTCTTGCTTCAATAATATTTAACCACACACAAAACCTTATTGCATGTCCTTTTTTATTGCATGGATGATTAAGTTAGGACCACCTAAACAATATTTGATAGGTAGAAAAATCAAAACACCAAAGGGTGTTTGTTTGCTTACTCGTCCGAATCCACAAAGAGAGGGGAAAAGGAAAAACAAAGCCTTGTTTCTTTATCAATCTAGATCATTTAGTGTGATGTTTGATTAGGTTTTAAATGATCAAAACTTGAAAATTGGAATTTGTATGTGTATGTATGATGGTGGCCGGTTAGGGAGAGAGCAAAAAGGAAGAAGGAAAACAAAAATTTTGAACTATGTGTGATGTATGTGAGTTTATATTCATTCTCAGAAGTAACAAGTATAACATAATCATTGCCTTGAAAATTTAACAAGGATGAGTGTGTGTACACTATAGCCAGCGGCTATAAGTGTAGGCATACATGATTTATATTTTTTTTGCATATTAATTACTTACATTTCCTTGTAAATATTTAAATTTAAGGTGACACTTAAATAAAAACGTAATGTTAAATGCGGGTATTGGCTAAGGACAAGGTAAAAAGACAACATGGTTCAAAAATAATAATGTATGGTCAAGAAAATAATAACGAAGTGCGTCGTAGCTTTTCATGATGCTCAAAACGGTTAACGAACGCGCAATCAAACGGTCACTCGCGAGACGTCTAAAATAAAAATTTTAAATATCCGTTCGTAATAAAATACAAAAATAACTATTTACGACAAATAAAAATTTAAATGTCGACGTTCGCTTACGAAAACTCATAAAATAATAATAATGACGTCGAACTCGCGATCGTCATTCGCGTCGTGAAACTCGGGTTGATTCATTCCACCCACCTTAAAGGAGTGTCGTCCTGGTGCTCATCCTTTCTTATTCGCCTTAGTTTCTCTTACGGCGTGACGGTTTACTCACGACTACCCCGTCTCACGTGCTCGAACACAGAAATTACATGATATAATACTCGTCTTGACCATTCCGAATGAAAAGTCAACAAGATAAATGATAATTCATATCAGTAAAAATCATAAATATAGTTACAACTACTCTTATTATAGGAGAAAAAGTACGCCACGGAACATATCCGGGAAAACACAAATCACGTTGTTTTTAAACGGAAGACTCTGACCAAAGATCAACCAAAATCTTAGTTTGGTGATCATTTTAACGGAACATAAACGCACATCCTTTCGCAAAACTAAAACATACGTCGCTAATCAAAACCAAATAGGCGTAAATAATCAAAACCGATATGTATTTATATCATTATTTAAATCAAAATACTCATCATTATCCAAAACCAAAATATGCATGTCGCCCTTCCGGTCTCATTTAATAATGCCTTACCGGTTGCGAAAATATTCCAGAGTATCTACGACCCCATCGAATGCGTTACAGCACAAAGAAAAAATATATATTCAATTAAGCACATAATCGCCTATTAGTCATTTTAGAATGACTTTATATTTCTTCCTAATTTATCATTACGCTTAGCAAAAATCATGCTTGCTTTCCATAAGTTTTAGCAAAACATCTGTGCTTACTTATCAGGAAGCCTCAGCAATGGTTATGCTCATCACGCGGTCCATACCCAACCGATTAGATCGATTATCATACCGAGCTTGCCGGATGGCCATGCTTCTTGGTAATGATCTCGACCAATTCACGGTTAGATTTTTGGCCAACCATAGTTAAGCTTGTAGGTTGAAAACCCACAATTATCAATGGATTATTGGCTTGTGTACCTCTCAAATCAACCTTCATCTCCATTTGGGTAAGTATACCCACACACTCACGTCCTAAGCCGTATTACGGCAACAGAAAAGCGACACAAACACTCACTACCATTCAAGAGCACCTAGCACATAAATCACATAATTCACATAATACGGCGACGATAATTCTGCTACAACACATAAGGTCAAATGACAAATCAAGATTAATTAAGAGAACAATGAGTATCATGGACTTATTGCTCGTTCGACAAAAATCAGAAATTCCAACGTTTATGCACCACGACCAACATAGTCGACTCAGTCGTATCCTATCATGTCAATCCTAAATGACTTAACTTATCAAGTCAAGATAGTCACACACATTCCTATTTTGATATCATTCGGCTTACGGCTTTAGCTACTTTGATCGTTCCTCCAGGATCGAAACGGACGTTACCATTCGACTTTAATCTCTAATCTTTTCGCTTTTTCATACGTACATGAAGTCGTTACGTCCAGGAGAAAGGATCACTAACCTTAAATCAGGTGTCGTTTAGTGCCTTATTATAATCCATGACGACATCAGGCATACTTACAATTATACTATTATTACATTCTATTTCGGGGAAAGAAGTCTTCTTCATGGCCATCAGTTGATACATAAAAGGCAACACTCATCGAATGTAGGAGGGGTCCACTCCATTTCTCACTTTCAACCTCGGTACTCGCCATCTCAGCTTCCACCCACCTTAGGAATCTTTACATCTCCAAGAAGATCCCTTCTCGGTGTCGGTATCAGGTTCACACCCTTGGTAGCTCAATTCTACCATCGCTTACTAGCACACTGAATATACTTGGTCTTGACACGTCTTCATAACAACCACCAATCTTCATCACTACTAGCAAAATTTTCACTCCTTTCTAGACACATTCGTTCTGAACAATACCGTAGGTATTTTCTTTTTGGGACGACTCGGTCATAATGACTCGCATGAGACTCTCTCCATGCAGTCAATGGGAGTAGGGTTACTTGCATAAAATCCGTAGCAGGGTAAAAATATTTTCTTCTTCCGGAAGCTTGGCCCAAACATTTATCTCAATTATCAAGCTTTTTAATGGTGATGATTTTCTCGACACAGCGTGGTTCTTCCTAAATTATGCATAGTTGATCAAGTTATGCATAATTGAGGACCAAACGACATCATGTCCATCCTCGTCAAAACATTCCTTTTTCATACGCTACTCGCGTAAGTCAATTTTTTTAACATTAGATAAAAATAAAATAGAGTTGTTTCAAAAGAGAGAAAAGAATATAGCACCATCTCCCGTTCTCATTATTTAAGAGGGAATTTATTTATAAATATATTATTTTATTTTTTTTGTAAAGAAAATTTATTTGACACCATAGGGTCAGTTTATGAAATTTGATAACACATTTTCCATTGTTTACACAAACAATTTATACAACATAGTCAATATGATTCGCGTAACGACATTTGTTCACAATTTGGTCAACGGTCACAACAAGAGTCAAAATAACACCCACTCATGGATAATGCAAGCAAGTAGGTATCACACGCGTGCGAAAGATCCACCAACCGAAATCATTTCACTCTCGTGATTAAGTGAATCCAATAGAAAGACTACCCAATATATATCTACATCTACAATCATACAAACTCATAATCAAAGGATAATCCTGATCTCATAACCATAATAAAAACAATGCTAGGGGTAGTACACGTACAACCAAAATCCCCCAAGAGTTACAAAGTCTTTGGTTCTAAGACCGATACATCCTAATCATGATGTTTCTAAGCTTCTAATACAGAAATCCTAACATATCTGAATGGCTGCGGTGTTTACAAAAACAAAATACACCCGACAGCATGACCTCGCTAACTGGCACTAGCAGTTTAGTGGCTATACAATGGTCATAATCAAATCCAAAAATAAAAATAAAATACTAATAGGACTACTGGGGTCCTGGTGGTCTTTTCTCCATTGCTGCAATCCGTCTATCCAATCCCAAAATACACTGCATCAATGAACTCTCCCGGCTGCTCATCTCCGAGACTTTTCCAAATATCACTCTATCACTTAATCAAATCTCAGGACGAGATTTCTGTAAGATTGGGGGACTATAACAACCCATAATTTTCCATTATTTCATCAATGTAATCTCTATGTATTATATTAAGTACTACTTTTTTACGAGAATAAAATTTTGTTTCATTCTATTCCATTACGTATCATAGTTTATATTTATAAAGTAAACAAGTTCACGCAACGACCTATGCCTAATCTATCTATGTTTACATAAAGTAAATGTCCTAATATGTCAAGTCAACAATCTAATATCTATTTTATTATATACGTTATTCATTTAACAAAGTTTTTACAACGATAATACCAAATGAGCTTAAACCGTTAACATTTATGCCTAAACCCTAATTTTGGGTAATGTAACTATCCAAGATGAATGTACAAGTAATCAAAGCTCAAGTACAAGTAATATAACATCTCATCTGAATATAGTTTTCATTTAAAATAAGGTACAAGTCCTTTAAAGCATAATGTACAAGTCATTAATGCACGATATCCAAAATAGCCATTTTACCTTCGTTTTCCTAAAGAATCTTGTACAATCTATCAAGTACAAGTTACAAGCAAGTCATGCACTTCATTTACAATCCATAATCTTTCTCATTTCATAAGATTTCATGAAATCAAACCTAAAAACCCTAAACTGAGTTATTTTCTAAACCGAGACCCATTTCGTGGTTTTTATCCATTTTAAACCTCAACCACTACTCAAATAAGTTTTAATTACTCAAACTACAACATTATAAATCACAATCCATTATTATATCTTCATTATAACAACAATGTACAAGAATTAAATCAAAGAGACCCTAAACGAACCCTAATTACAAATCACGACCCATTTAACCATTTTTACCCATTTTAGTCGTGAATCACTAATCAAACATTGTTGTAAATCCTTAATATAAGCTTACAATCCTTAAATCTATCATCACAAATCAAATGCACACAAAATTGAAGCTTAAAAACCCTATTTGTGCCCTAATATGCACCCGCGACCTATTTTCTTGTTTTCACCCATTTTAAACTCTAACCACAAATCAAAAACTATTATAAACTCTTAATACAAGACTTACATTCCCTAATCTATCATTTTTAACCAAATGTACTCGAAATTTAAGCAAGAAAACCCTAAACCCGTACCATTCAAACCCGCGACACTTATTCTTTCTTTTTGACCCATTTTGAAGGTTAATTTGCATCCAAGCACCTTGATGACCAAGCTACTTGCCTCCCTAAGCAGCTTACCATGCTACTTAATCCATTTTTTGGCTAGAAAAGAAGCCATGTCTCCCCTTGTTCCTTAAGTCTTGTTGCGGCACCACAAGGATCAAGCACCGCCTTCTAGCTCATTTTAGGTTTGCATATCCACATCATAGCTTCTCCACATCAACCTATAGCTGATCCACATGTCGTAGCTTGAGCACAAAGTCACCTTGGCCTCCAAGGGTTAAGTTCTACTATAAAAAAGGGACACCACCCTTCATTTCAACTCATCCCCCACATCTTCTCTCTATAACCCACAATAGCAGCAAATCTCTACTCAAGAATTTCCTAAGAGGTCCCAAGAATAATAATCAAGAGAAAGATTGAAGCCTTGAATCCCCGAAGAAGAAAAACTAGGCGTACGAGTACATTTCGACCCATACAACCTGTTTTCCTCCATTTTCGATTCTCAAAGCTCAAACCCAGGTTATATAATCTTCATACATGCTCCTACATTCATATAATACTCATATGATCATGCATGAACTCATGTTAAAGCTTTTAATCTAAAATTCTAGGCATTTTTCCATTTTGATCCAAAACCAAACCCATAAACCCTAATTCTATGTTTGTATTTAATCTAAATGTTATAATGGTAAAATATTGTTATAATCTATCTTAAATAATGTTAATATAACAACTTTATTGATTCTTGAAAGAATTTGAAATAAAAACCTACGCGTTTTCGTTTAAAAACCCTAATTTGACCCGTTTTGATTTCTAGCTTAACGAATCGTTATTTTAAACTTTTGTTACGTTAAATCTTCATATTTTAGCTTATATTAATAAGCTATAACCTGAAAATTACTTTTCATATTGAAAAATATCATTATTATGGATTTTGGACTAAAAACGATACATATTTCATGCCTCCAAGGGTATATTTTGCCATTTTTCATTCTTAAGGGTCTAAAATGTAACATTTTGAAAAAGTGTAAAAATGTGTTCAAAACCTTATAAGACATAACTTTAATTAACGCTTGACGTGCTTATCATTTCCAGTTATTGAGCAAAACGCTTAAAACCGATTATGTTATAACTATTATATAATTCATCATCGATGTGCTTTTTAAAAATCCTGTCCCGAATCTATATCGTACCACAATACTAGGGAGCTTCATATTAAGGGGTTTCATCTTGGTATTACGTTCTGACTGAGTTGTTGGGTTTACGATTTAAAGTGCCCTAGCTCCTCAAACGTTTACTGAATGACCTCTGAATTATGATGGCCCGAACAGTGATACAATACTCCATAATAATTCAATCAAAGATATACATTATACTTTATAATGTAAAATATATTCAATCAAACTAAGACTCGACATATTATCCCAGGTTACGTGACAAAGCTGCTTTCTTTCAATCGATATTCTAAACTTTCCTACCCGAGTAGATAACATCGTACCACCATACGGACATCTTTCACTTGATATACTTTTGCGATTAATCAGATTTCCCTATTATGTTAAGGTAAAGTTCATAACCTCGCCTTTACTTATTTACATGTTTTATAAACCCACGAGGGGGATACATGCTTGTTTACAAACTATTTTACATACTCATTTATTTTATAACAATGTGATTACTTTTCAAAGACTTAATGAAGTTCATAGCCTCGCTTTTACTTATTTAAATGCTTTATAAACTCGCGAGGGGGATACATGCTTAAACTATGAATTTTGGAACAACATGATTATTTTACTATGAATGCAAGTATTTTTCCAACTGTATGCTTTCCAGATATATTATTGCCTAAGTAGCTTCCAGTGCCATTATTTCCATATCATGAACCATTAATTGCTTACAAGTAAGCGCGAATGTTGTGAATAGATCTATTGGGGGTGACGACTCCTGTTTGTATACCCATTCACCGGGTAGCCAAACGCACTATATTTGACCTAATGGGTAACCTTGGTAAGTTACCTTTTCCACGGGGACATTTGTTCCTCAACTAATGTTACTACGGTGATTTTCCCTGTTAACGTATTGGTGTAATGAGCTTAGGTGCAATAATAATGTTACCATTTTTCCATGATAATTGTATTTGTTGCAATTATTACCATTATGATGACTTGCATTCAACTGTTCTCCATAATAATGTTGTTCTCCATGATAATGCTGTTTTCCATAATAATATTGTTTTCCATAATAATTATGCTCGTGCAATTATTACACTATAATTTGTATTCAAACTATTTACCATAAACCTATGAATTTCACTCAACCATTGTGTTGATCCTTTTTAGCATGTTTATCCCAGGTAATTGAGCAACTTATGGCATGGAGTGGCATGGACTTGAAGATGGCTAAAACTTGTTATCATTCACATTTTATGTTTCTAGATTTTGGGACCTGCCTTTGTAAAACTCTGATTTTAAATGAATGATAACGTATCTTTTAAAAACGTCTCTTTTGAGTCGTTTTCTATGATTGTGTCTGTGATTCATGAAGTAATACCCCAGATTAGCTTCCGCTGCTATATTTATCAAAATGGGGGTGTTACAGAGTGGTATCAGAGCTCACGGTTATAGAGAACAAGGGTAAAACCTTAACTATAACTACTTTTCTTTTGCCATCAATGTCCTCCGTGCCACTACATTTCCTGAATAGTGAAGATGCCACTACTTTTCCTGAATAGTATGTAAAAATACATAACTACTATACTATTATATAAATAACTTATGTTATTTACTATTAGGTTGTTACAGTCATGTCTTCGTCCCCTCACTCTACTATCGTCTCATCTGATTCCGATATTGAGGATGCTTTTTCCTCCATGAACATTTTGAACTATTTCCTAGCCTCACCGGGAAACATCTTTCCTAATCCTTTCGAGAAGATTTCATCACCAAAAGATTCTAAGACTTCTTCTGAATCACCTATTTCAATATCTCCATCTTCATCAGTAGGATTTTCATCACCGGTTAGGTCAACTACACCACCACCAGGCTATTCCTTAAATGAGTTATCTAATTCCGTAAATATATCATTATGGATCATACCGCGGCCACTAGGAAGTAAACCAGTCCCTGAGGAACCTAATGAATCAAATGCTTGTTAGAACATTCATCCCTAGAAATAATCATGAAGGATATTCAGGTTTGTCATCAAGGGTCTTCTGAACAAGATTCAAGAACTCAAAAACAACAAGGGAGAACCACCAGATTAGATCTGTGTCATTTACAGCTTTTTAGAATCTAACCACTGGATGCATGGTATAAATAATGACTCTTGTCAAATTTTGTAAATTACATAGACAAGTTGTTTATAATCTAATACAGTGGTAATTCCGTTATACCTCGTTATTTCATAATACCAATTATGTATGTCTAGATTGTCTATCCTATATCATGTAGTATGATGACTCATATCTTTATCCGGGATTACATTAATTTTCTTACCATCCGATTTTCTCAACACATTTGTATCTAAAAACACTAAGCCTCCTATTGGATCACTCGTTTCTGTGTCTATCTCTCGAAGTCTTAAAATTATAAAATTTCTGTTGTATCCTGCAATATCAAAGAATGATCACAAGTGTTTTTATTCTCATACCTTAATCTGTGATATGACTATATCATTTTATGGATTCTCATTCTGTGTTGTCTTGTATATGTTGATAGATGCCTCCTAAGAGAACATCAACATCTGCAGCACCATCTATGACTCAGGCTGCCATCCGGCAACTAATTACTGATGGTATTGCTGCCGCCTTGGAAGCACAAGCTGCTGCTATGGCAAATGCCGACAATCCCAATAGGAACACTGGACCAAGAGAAATTCCTGTAGCAAAAAGAGGAAACTACAAAGAATTCATAAGCTGTCAACCTTTCTACTTCAATGGTACGAAAGGAGCTGTTGAACTCATTTGTTGGTTTGAACGGACTGAATCAGTATTTTCTCATAGCAATTGTGCCGAGGAAAACAGAGTGACATTTGCTACTGGTACACTGACCGACGATGCCTTATCCTGGTGGAATGTATACGCCCAACCTATCAGAATAGAACAAGCTAATAGGATCACCAGACTGAATTGAAAAGGCTCTTGACCAATAAGTATTGCCTTTAAACTAAAGTCGAAGATGAATTTTACAACTTGGTTGTGAAAAGAGATGATCTCAAGACTTACATTAGAAGATTCCAAGAATTAGCAGTCTAATGTCCAAACATGATGCCAAATTATGAGAAACTTATGGATGCTTTCTTCGGGGGACTGCCCCAAAGCTTTGAAGGAAACGTTACTGCTTCAAAACCTCAAACTTTGGAGAAAGCTTTCAACATAGCCCAGAGGCTAATGGATCAGATAGTAAAGCGCAATTCTGTGCAAGAAACTGATGATCATAAAAGAAAGTTTAAGGATAAAAGAAATACCAACAACGACAACAACAACTACCCTAATAATTGTAATAATAACAAATACCCCAATGATCATAACAACAATAACCACTCCAACAATCGCAACAACCACAACTACCAAGATAACCGCAACAATAACAACCGCAACAATGATCATCACCAACAATAAAATAGAAGGCAGGAAACCTCCAAGGCTAATGGAAACCGTGGATATAACGGACCTCATCCCCTCTGTAGGAAGTATACACTGCATCACACAGGACCTTGTACTATCAGATGTCAGAATTGCAACAAAGTAGGCCATCAGACTAGAAACTTTAGAAACTAAGAACTTCTATTTCCAAATATCACTCTATCACTTAATCAGATCTCAGGACGAGATTTCTGTAAGGCCGAGATAACTGTAAGGTTGGGGGACTATAACAACCCATAATTTTCTAGTATTTCATTAATGTAATCTCTATGTATTATATTATGTACTACTTTTTCGCGAGAATAAAATTTTGTTTCATTCCATTCCATTATGTATCATAGTTTTTATATCTAAAGTAAACAAGTTCACGCAACGACCTATGCCTAATCTATCTATGTTTACATCAAGTAAATGTCCTAATATGTCAAGTTAACAATCTAATATCCATTTTATCATATACGTTATTCATTTAACAAAGTTTTCACGACGATAATACCAAATGAGTTTAAACCGTTAACATTTATGCCTAAACCCTAATTTTGGGTAATGTAACTATCCAAGATGAATGTACAAGTGATCAAAGCTCCAGTACAAGTAATATAAAATCTTATTTAAATATACTTTTCCTCCAAAATAAGGTTCAAGTCTTTTAAAGCATAATGTACAAGTCATTAATGCACGATATCCAAAATAGCCATTTTACCTCTGTTTTCCTAAATAATTTTAGTCACAAGCAAGTCATGCACTTCATTTACAATCCATATTCATTCTCATTTCATGAAATTACAAGAAACCAAAGTCAGAAACCCTAAACCAAGTTATTTTCTAAACCGAGACCCGTTTCTTGGTTTTTATCCGTTTTAAACCTCAACCACTACTCAAATAAATTTCAATTACTCAAACTACAACATTATAAATCAAAATCCATCATTATATCTTCATTATAACAACAATGTAACAGAATTCAATCAAAGAAACCCTAAACGAACCCTAATTTGCAAATCACAACCCATTTAACCATTTTTACCTATTTTAATCGCGAAATGTGTTGTAAACTCATAATATAAACCTTACAAAGATTAATCCATCATTATATCACAAATGTACATAAAATATAAGCTCAAAAACCCAAACCGTGCCCTAATGTCACCCGCGACACCTTTTCTTTCATTTTGACCCATTTCAAGGGTTAATTTTGCATCCAAGCACCTCAATGATGCACCTCCTTCATGTCTAACCAGCTTACAAGTACCTTAATCCATTTCTTGGCTAGAAAATTTTCCACATACCTCCCATGTTGCTCAATCTCACCTACGGCTAAGAACACACCACACAAACCCTTCCACCTTGCTCCATGACTCATCAAATGAACAAATCATCATCACCCTATATTGTTCAACAAGCTATGCACCATCTCTTGACACCTTGTCACCCCAAACTTGGCCTCCAAGGGTTTCGCACCCTATAAAAGGGAGATACCACTTCACATTCAAATCACACCTTCAATTTTTTCTATCTTTCAACAATAGAGTCCAAGGTCTGATCTAAGAAGTTATAAGAGGTCCCAAGAGCAGAATAGAAGCTAAAAGTTGAAGCCTTGAAGCCCCAGAGAAGATATTCTAGGCGTACGAAAGCAATTCAACCCATTTTCAACCATTTAAGCTCAAACCCAGGTTCTTCATGATCCATTTCTGTTCTATAACCTTTATAATGTTATAATGAACATGCATGAACCCTTGTTAAAGAATCTAAGCTAAAAACCTATGCATTTTCTTATTTTGATCCAAAACCATACCCCTAAACCCTAAATTCTTGTTTTTATTTAATCTAAAGGTTATAATGGTCAAATATTATTATAATATTATCATAAATAAAGTTAAACTATTGTTATTTTAAAATCTTGAAAAGAATTTGGATTACCAACCTACGCGTTTTCGGTTAAAAACCCTACTTCGACCCGTTTAGATTTTTGGCTTAAACGAATCTTGGTTTTTTTAAACTTACATATGTTAAAACTTCTCATTTATAGCTAAAACTAATAAGCTATCACCTGCAAAATATCATTTGAAGTCTTTAAAATAAGCTTGCATGGCGTTTTAGACTTGTTTTGCAAAAGTATTCCATGCAAGGGGTATATATCTTAACTTTCTGAAACTTATAACTAAAGGGAATGAAAATGTCATTTTATTAAAGTTATAACTATAGGTGTCTATTATGTCACTTTCCAAAGTACAAGTTACTAGTAAATCTTTTAAACAAGAAGGACAAAACTCATAAAAGTATATAATCCAAGGTATACTTTGCATTTTTCATTCTTAAGGGTCTAAAATGTACATTTTTAAAAAGTAATAATAATGTTCGAAAAACCTTATTAGAACATAACTTTTAACTAATGCCTGACGTCTTATCAATTTCTAGTTATTAATAAAACGCTTGAAAACCCAATATATGTATAACTATATATCTAATTCCATCATCGATATGAGCTTAAAAAATCTTTCCTGAATCTATATCGTATCACAATACTAGGGAGCTTCATATAAGGGGATTCATCATGGTATTACGTTCTAACTGAGTTGTTGGTTTACGATTTATAAAGTGTCATAAGCACCTCAAACGTTTAACTGAATGACTTCAGAAATATGATGGCCCGAACGTGATACAATAATACCAAAATATCCAATTCAAACTCATAACTATATTAAACTCTTAGACTAAAGTTTTCTGAGTACAATCTTCCTAAGACTTGACATATTTACTCAAGTTGCGTGACATGGTTGTTTACTATCATTTTGCTATATCAACTTTCCCTGTTAAGATTGTGATAAGGTCATCAGCTTTCATTTTGGAATATTTATTACAACTACCTATCAGGTGAGTTCATAGCCTCACTTTTAAATCTCTTTAATGTTTTCATAAACCCGTGAGGGGATACATGCTGTAAACCATAAATATAAGTATTTTCTAAATATATGCTATCATATTACTGCTTGTGATCTAAGTCACTTTATGCCAAAAGTCCCTCATTATCATGGACCATTAATCACTTACGAGTGAACGTGAATATTGTGGATAGATCTATCAGGATTGACGAATCCTGTTTGTGTTAGCCGATAGGTACACTATTAATGAGAATTTTCATAGGTATAATGAAATTACCTACACCGGGGCCATATCTATCATCTACTATATAAATATAAATAATATATATAAAATTTTAAAATATTATATAAAAAATATTATATATATATATATATATTATATATATATATAACTAGATATGATATATATATATATATATATATATATAATTATATATATATATATATCACATCAATTTGGGTATATATACACCAGTCAGGTTTGTGAGCTAAAAAGTTAAGATATAATGAACCGACACAATATAATAACTGTTTTCTATAATAATTTGTGCTCGGTCACAATAATGACACTATGACTTTATCAAACTAATATCATAAACCTATATAACCTCAACTTTGTGTGAATCTTTTTAGCATGTTTATCTCAGGTAACTAAAGCAATTTATGGCACGGAGTGGCATGGACCGAAGATGGCTAAACTGTTATCATTCAACTTTATGTTTTCCTGTAGATTTTTGGACCTCTTTGCAAAACTCTGATGAATAAATGAATGATAACTAAATTTTTCCAAAATGTCTCTTTTGAGTCGTTTTCTATGATTATGACTGTTGTACTATAAAGTAATACCCCAGATTAGCTTCCGTAGCTATATTGTAAAAATAGGGGTGTTACAGATTGGTATCAGAGCCATGGTTATAGAGAACAAGGTTAAAACCTTAACTATAACTACTTTTCCTTTCTAGCCATCAAAGTCCTCCGTGCCACTGCAGTTTCCAGAATAGTATGTGTAAGAAATTTCTATGGTAGATAATACATAACTATTATACTATTATATAAATAACTTATGACTGGATTATTAATAGAACAATGCCTTCCCCCAACCATCCTACTCCTGATTTTAAGAAAACTTTCTCTTTAAATTTTCCTGACTATTTCCCAGCTACATCAGAAAACAACTCTCCTGACTCTTCAAATGATTTCACTAAGTATCTTTTGGACATACTAGTTTTCTCGCACCTTTACAATCGATGATCTAATTGTGCGCGAAACATCAACTGCGCAACCAATAAATGCAACTGGTATGTGCTTAAATTACACATACCTTTTTGCGCCGTTATAAAAACGAGCAAAATAAAAACAAAACGGGACTTAAAATGCCAAATATAACGCGCTTGAGTTTTTGCCTAATTGTCTGAGTGCAGAAACGATAACTAAAAAAGACCGAAAACAAAGCCAAAACGACAAAACCGGACTCGGGATGAAAAGACTGTGAAAGACAAAGCCAAATCGAAGCCGGAAAGTCAATCAAGTCAAAAAGTCAATAGAAAAGTCAACTGGTCAAAGTCAAAGTCAACCCAAGTCAACCCCGAGGCCAAAAGACAAAGAAATATAAGTTTAGGGACTGAAATTGTAAATCCCTAAACTTGTATTTTAAAAGAGAAAAGAGAAAAATGAAGACAAGGGCTGATTGTGCAAAATACTCAAAGTAACAAGTGGGGGGGCAAAACTGCCAAGTCCCCATACTTGTACACCAAAGGGACGAATCTTGAAAAGAGTTATATAACTCTTGGGGACTTGTTTTGCCAAGTCCCCAAAAGTTATATAACCACAAGGACGAATTGTGCAAACACCAAAGACACCTTCAAGGACCATTTGTGCCAATCTCTCAAACCTACACTCTGTCTCTCTCAACCCACTTTTCCCGCCTATTTTGAACACAACACAACTCACGGGTTCACCCTCACTTCTTTTACCCTGCAACCCTTCAACCCCATGGACAAACTTATCCCCCCTCCTCCACTTAAACCCATGCCAAGTTGGCAATCCCACAAATCCCCAAGGCATATTCGACGGTTTAGATGAGTTTTTGGTTTTGCTCTCACCAAACTAACACA
Organism: Tanacetum coccineum; assembly: GCA_026074375.1. Taxonomy (NCBI): domain Eukaryota; kingdom Viridiplantae; phylum Streptophyta; class Magnoliopsida; order Asterales; family Asteraceae; genus Tanacetum; species Tanacetum coccineum. Next base: position 5,362 of record BQNB010015161.1, on the reverse strand, counting down.
ACAAACACATGGGTTTGAAGACTCAGTTATAAAAGAGGAAGAAGACAGAAGAAATAGAGAGTAGTTAGTTTTAATTTTCAGTTTTGTATTTTTCTCTCAATTTAAGCATTTTTCTTTCAAGTTTTTAGTAATCTTCTTTAAGCTCTTGTACTCTCTTTTTCTAAGCTTGTACTTCATCATTTTAGTAATAACAATTCAGTTTTCAAGTATTTTTGTTCTTTGATTTCCATTTTAAGCAAATTTCATTCAATAAGCTTTCAATAAGCTCATTCGAGCTTATTACTGTTCATAAGCTCAAATTCAGTCAAAATGTGTTGTTAAGCTAGTCCTTTACTCATTTTCATCATTTACATCAAAAGACATGATCACTTGAGGTGATTTGTGTTCATTTTGGAAGCAACAAGGCAAATAAGCTAAAACTAGCTTATTGAGGTTTAGAGGCTTTGAAAGCCATTAGGAACATTTAAGCTTCAACTCTTGGATAGCTTAAATGTGAAGATTCTTCAATTCCAGGTTTTATCTAGTATATCTCATTTTAGCATAAAGTTAGCTTATTCAATGAGCTTATTTCTTTGCTTTTATTTGTGCTTAATTGCTTTTAGCATTGTTTAGTTAGATTTGTAATGCAAATGTATTGATTAGTCTGAGTTTAGTTCATAGAAATCTTAAGTAGTAAATTCTGTCATATTATTGATTAGTATGAGCTAGGAGAGAAAGTAGCTTAATCCTATTAATAAGCTAGAACTTTTAAGGCTTAAATAGCTTAATTAGGACAGAATTATTGTGAGTAGATAAAATGTTTTAGCTGTTTTAGTTTTTAAATCAGTTTTTAGTTGTACTTAAGTTTAGACAGCTTAAGTGAAGGAGTGTTTGGGTTAAGCTATATTTGACTCTAAAAGTCAACACAACTTTGTTAAAACACTTTACTTAGCTGAGTTTAGTCATTTTACCAAGTTTAGAACAGTTTTTAGAAGTTAGTGTGTAGAATTACAAAGTTTAGAGTGCAAAAACTTTGTATCAGCACCAGGGCAGTTTAAGTGTTTGAGGGAGTTTAGATTTTAGTGTCTCTTAGCATCTTATTGTTCAAGAATGGTTATTATAGGTTTAGTAATACTTAGTGAGTAGATTTAAAGGGTTCTCACATCAAAACTTAGCCTGCATTTTGTTATTTGCCAATTACATCAGCAAACAGCAGTAATAACTCATTTAATACTGCTGTTGCCTAACAATTTCCTAGTCATTTTTTAGCATTTGAAAGTAAGAGTTAGGAGTTAGTTTTAAGCACTTGAATAGTATTCCATTAGCTTTTTAAAAGTCATCATTTAGTTTTCATGTTTAAGCTTTAAGGATAGCTTATTTGAACCTGCAAAAGAGGTGTAGTAGCATTTTAGATTTATAGCTTATTACTCTTTGATTTCTCATTTCTAGTTGTAATTTTGAAACACCTTTTATCTAGGTTAGATTTAAATCCATAGGTTAGCTTATATTCTAAATTTCAGCTTTATAGGATTAGGAATAAGCTGTTTAGCTTATTAGAAAAGCTCAAAACAGCTTTAAGCCTAAAACTTGCACTTTTCATTAGCAAATCTCTTTATAATTTTGTTAACTCTTAGCATATTTCTTTCTAGATACATTAAGCACACATCTTAAGCTTTACATAGCTTCTTTTGTTTTCCATTTTCATCTAGTAATAAGCTAGAAATAAGCCAAAACTTAAAAAGTTTAGAAAAACACTAGTTTCTGTGAACAGGAACTAAAAGCTTATTTTTTAGCTTATCTAGTTGTTAAAAGTTGAAAGTGCCTTTATTAATGTTGTTTAGAATAAGCTCCTTTATAAGTTTGTAGTTTTGAGTTTTTGCTGAAACTCACTTTTTCAATAAGCCAAAAATAAGCTAGATCGCGGGGTCTGTTTAGTACTTTTCCCAAAGTTTAGGGGTATTCGTTTACACTGGAGTGTAAATTTTCAAAAGTTTGCCCGCCTACCCTTTACTTTCCTCTTTTACAATTTCTACCCTAGAGTTTTCGAAAAATAAAAAAAGGGGGAAAGACAAGAGGTCCGGGTGAGCAAGACTCGAACCCGAGACCTCTCGATACGATCCCCCTTTTGTACACACTTATACCGCTGCGCCCTTGGGTCTTTTTCGTTAAAGACTCAAGGGCTTAGATATTTAAGGGTGTTTTGGCATTTAAGCTTATAAGCTGCCAACAGCTTATTACGAGCTTATTTATAAGCCAATTTTGTGTTTTTTATTTTTCGTAGGATTTTTATAGAGTAAAGTATTTTTAGTAAATTTTTCAGAATTTTTCGAAGTTATTTAGTATTTTTTATAATTTAATTTAGTTAAAAGTTTAAATAATTCATAAAAAATACAAAAATTATCAAAAAAATATTTTGCTTTTTTAGAAAATTTTCTTTTGTCATATAGTTTGTAGGAAAAATTTAAAACTTTTCGTAGGGTCATTTTTACAACTTTTTACTTTTTAAAGAACGGTCCGGGTGCGGTTTTTTGTGTTGACTCGTTTTTGGGTCAAACGAACTCCGTTTTCGGTCTAGTCTTTTTCATTCTTCTTTATTTGTTCCCTAGAGTAGTTTAGAAGTGAAAATTTCTTTGTAGGGTTATTTTTAAAAGATTTTAGGTTTTTTCCCCTTTGTTCGGGATTCGTGCTTCCGTTTTTCAGCTTAAATTCGTAATTTTTAGGATTTTCTTAAACGTTTTTGTTTGTTATTGTTTAATTTGACTTTTCCACTCTCTCAATTCAATTCTCTCCTTCAAACTCAAATCTTCGACTGTATCGATTTTCCATTCCAGCCTCGTTGGGGATAAACGACCCGGGAACACTCTATACTACTTCTCGGTATCATTGATCTTGTTGATTTTTAGACTTATATATATTTTATATTTTATTATATATTATATATATATAGTGTAAAATTCCGCAATCAGTTATTAACTCGCATGTTTGACCATATCATGTCTGAAAATCCTGAGTTGTCGAGTCATCTTTACGTCTTGTACGATCGTGTCATGTATCCTCTTGCCGCTCAATAAGAGCGAAAGACCAGAAAGGATTATGGCACGAGAAGAGGTCAGTCTTCCACTTCTTCCTCATCCACTTTTAGTCAACCATCCTCTTCTCATCCCAACGATGTTGATAATGATGGAAATGACAAAAGGACCTTGCGTGCAAGCACTCCTTCCCCTACTCGTTTTGTTAATTCATTAACAAATGAGGTTCCCCGAGTCTTTGAAAACCCGCCCAATATTGACCCAGACATGGAACCTTTTTATACTCGTCAAACCAAAATACTCAACCGTCAAGTTTAGTTGCGAGATGAGGAACGTGGTGGGCTACTGTCAATCGGGAAGGGAATTAAGAACCTATAGAGGAAGAAGAACAAATGAGAAATTTGGATAATTGCTAAAAGACAATATATTTATATTTACTACTTTATTATGTTTATTGGTACTTACTTTTATTATCTATGCTTGGGAACTTTAACTTATGTTATTTGGTAGGATTTTAGAAGTTAATTTAGGCAACATAATTTGTCTTGGATGATCGTTCCATTTTATCATCCAAAATTTATTTGCTTGCCTTTAACACTATGTTATTTATTAATCTTATGATCTTATGAATGCTTATTAGTTTCATAGTCATAAGCCTATAATTGCTTACCAAATAGTATAGCCTATAATTCTTTTAGATTTGAATAAGAAGTATTAGGTGATTCTTGAGAAAATATATTTTGTTGTAAAAGAATTTCTAAGATAGCATGATTCTGCACAGGATTGAAGGTCTGAGAACCTGGCAAAAATCTTTGTTTTTCTAGAAAATGGCCCCCATAAATATTGGGCGGCCCCATATATATCTGGGACCGCCAATACATTTATGGGACCGCCATCAGGATCACCAGATTTTTACTGTGTCTCTCCTGATTTTCTATGCAGTTGACTATCCACTTTATAACTCAGCTACTTTCCTGCATTTTGCTAAACACTTTTTGGAATCAAACTTTCAACTTCCCATACTTTACTTCTTTAATCCACTACCTCTAAAATAAATAGTCATCACCTTCACCATCTTCATCATCCTCACAATCATCTTATTCATTTCTCTTCTACTTCCATGGCATCCACACAAGCCTCTTCCTCTAACCCATCTAAAAAAATCAAACTAACCATTATTCCACCAAGACAACTCTTTGTGGACCTCTCTAGTGAAGAAGATAACACTACCACACCTTCTCCCATAACAAAATGTACATCTCCATCTCCACTAAATACACCATCAAAAACTCCATCAACCAAATATACATCATCTACATTTGGTACTACTTCTTCCTCATTTGAGTCAAAACCTCAATCTTTACCTCCTACCTCTAATGACACACCCTCTCCTTAACCATCCAATCCCTTTTTTGACAATATCATGGATGCACGTCTAAGATCTTTAAACCCAATTCCACTCCAAAGTCATCCTTCCTTATATATCACTCTCTCCTTGTCACCAATCACTCCTCTTGATCATATTTTTAATACTCCTTCACTACCTTCACCACAACTACCACCTCAACCACCTCTCATAGGTCATCCTATTTACTTCAACACATTTGACTATTATGGGGTCAATTGTCTTTGTTGCTTTCACAACCAAAATCTCATCTTTTCTCTTAGGGATGAGATGAACTTAATGTTTGCTCACATTGAGAATCTTCTTACCTCCGCCATTGTCTTACCCTCTCCACCTTATCCTTAAAAGATTTTTAATTCTTCCAAATAATGTTTTAACTAACCTTTTGCTCAAAGCCACTATCTATGACTCAAGAATAATCTAGGATTTATGAAGTATTAAGACCATTAGGGTAGTAGTATTTTCATATTAGTATATCTAAATATTGTAAGAAATTCATATTATCATGCGTAAGCTTACTTTATGTATGAAGTTGTCTTGTTATAGATGTATGAATTTTTATCTATTATAAATGAACTTCCTCTATTATTATTGGTGAAATGAATGCATTATGTCTTACATGGATATTTCTTCTTTATCTCCATTATTAGCCATGTATATATATTTGTCGTAATCATTGCTACTCGTTAGAAATATTTTCTTGCACTTGTATTTTTAACTTGGTTTTGTAGCAAAATATTGTAAGATCGATCCCTTGGTGCCCCAAATAAGGGGGAGTATACATCAAGGGAGAGTCTTGGCATCGTCGAATTCTTTCTCTCTATATCTCGACGATTGACCTTTTTGGATTTGACAAAAAGGGAAGAAATGGATTAAAACTCATTAATAACTTAAAATTTTTATTTTTATACAAAATGATTTTATATTTTGTCATCATCAAAAAAGGAGA
>BQNB010015160.1:0-73750 GCA_026074375.1 Tanacetum coccineum | reverse complement strand
CAAAAAGACAGAAAACCAAGCCAAAATGACAAAACTGAGCATGGAATGGAAAAGACTGTGCAAAATCAAGGCCAAAGTCCAAAAATGTCAAGGCCAAAGTCCAAAAATGTCAAAGCCGGAGCCGGAACTGAAGAATACTGTTGGATGCAATCTTAACCCATCTGATGGGCCGGGAAAGCCCAATAGTATATTTATGAAGACTGTGAAGACCAAATGGGCCCTCAATCAATTACAACAGCCCATTTGTGTGCAATTGACAAAGACTGTGAAGACTTTGAAGGCCCAATCCTAGCCCAGTTACAGCCAATCTCAGCCATTGTACACACAAAACCCAAAACCCAAAACCCAAACCCAGTGGGCCCAATACAAGCCCAGACACACTCAATTGGGCCCAATACACAAAACCCAAGCCCAACAAAAGCCCAAAATCCTTTTTTACAAAACTTTAGGGACTAAAGTTGTCATTTTTAAAAGTTTTTTATAAAAGAAAAAAAGGTAAAATAAAGGGAAGGACTAAAACTGCCAAATGGCATTTCCCTTTTTAGTTATAAACTAGAGGGGCCAGTTTTGTAACTTACCTAAACCTTCTTTGTTTTCTTTAGTTATAAATCAAAGGGACCTAAACTGCCATTGTCCAAACCTTCATTATAACTAATTTTCGGCTTAAATAGAAATGAAAAGAGATAGAAAGAAGAGGGACTATTATTGCATCATCTTCATTCTTTTCTTTTAAACAGGCTAACCATAACTGTACCACCACAGCTTTCCCGCCAAACCCCAAACCACCACTTCCCCATGGTTTAGAGCCCAAACCACTACTCTAGTACATCCCACAGCTCACCTTCACCTTTCCCCACACTCACAGCTCACCTATACCCCCTCCCCTAACAGAACACTCAACCCGAGACCCATTTCAATGGTGAGATGGTGTGAATGGTAAAACAAGGGCTAGGATTTCTTTGGATTACTTCTACACTTACAAGAAGCACAGCTAGCACACCAAGAGAAGCTTTGAGCTGCTATAAAAGCAAGAGAAGCCCAAGCCGAGCAAACACACCATGTTTTAGTTTAAACTTTAATTTTCAGTATTTCTTTTTCTAGCATTATTGTACTTCAGTTCTATTAAAAAGATTTATGTTGTAATTCGTTTTATTTTAATGAAAGTTTAAAAGTTTTTTACTTTGAAAAATTGCTATTACCACTGTCGCCATTAAAAGTCTTATATAAACCTTTTAATTCTGTTTATCTTGTGTAAAAATGGGTTAAACTTGTTAAACCTCACTAGTAATCACTGTTCTCATCCTTTGATTTACTAAAAATCAGTTAAAACCAAGTTTTATATATTTAAGGGGGTGTTTGGCATAGACCTTAAAATGGGTCAAAAAGGGTTGGTTATGGGTCAAGTGCACTCAGCCACTTTTGGCTGAGTGTGTAGGCTCTATTAAGTCACCTTAATCACTAAATTCAGTTTGAAAATCAATTTTTAAAAGTCTTTTGGTTTCTGTCTAAATTTGGATAAGCAAAGTTTTTCTTAAAGGCTTAAGCTGCATAAGCAGCTTAAGCACACCTTTTGTTGTGCTCTTTGTTGTGTTTCTAGCCAAATAAAACCAAACCTTGTTGCTGTTCTTTTCTCTTGACCAAGTATTTGTCAAGTTTAGCTTTGCCACATTTTTTAGAACCCTCAATTTTAAGTCCCAATATCAGCTTGTTTAAGCTCACTTTAATAGCTAATATTTTGGAAATAAGCTCTCTCACCCCCCTTTTTATCTGTTTGTATTTGATCTTGGGAAATAAGCTCTTGAGAGCTTATTGGATAAGCCAAAAAAGGCCCCTAAGGGCTGTTTGTACCTCCCCTGGTGCTGAGCACCAAATCCAGCCCCCTTTTTCTAGCTTATTTGCCATTAAGCCATAGGATCTTTTTGCTTTTCTTTGTAGCTTATAGGTTCCCCTTTAAGCCCACAAAACCTCATAGCTTATCCTAGCCTTTAGCTTAGTTTAAATCTAGCTTAAAGTAGGCCTTTTTCTTTTTTTTTATAAACTGTTAGCCAATAGCTTATTTAAATTCAGCTTATCTTAGGACTTATTTAGATAACCTTAGCTAATTTTAGGACTCCCTTCTCCTATTTATCTGTTCCCCATAAAGTGTAGCTTATTTTATTAGCTTAAATCCCAAAAAGCAAAGAAAAATAAGCTAATAAGCTTATTGAGTTCTGCAGCCCATTAAGCTCATGTTCCTGGCTTATTCTTTGAGATTCATCTTATGTGCTTATTAGGAAAATTGTTCCCCTTAAGCCCCTTTATAAGTTTGCTTTTATAAGTTTTCAAAAATAAGCTGTTGGGACCCACTTTGTAATCGGGTTCATTCTCAGGGACTGTTTGTGTAATTTTATCTTTTACAGTTAACTTTGTTAATCCCCTTTGTTAATTCCTTGTTACTCTGTTAGTCCCCAGTCCTTTTCACTGTTAGTCCTTTTAGTTAGCCTTAGTTAGTTTTAGTTAATTTAAATATTTAAATTAGGTTTAAATCTAATTAGTTTAATTACGTTTAAAATTAATTAGTTTAATTACTTTTAATTAAATCAGTAAAATTTGGCATTTTTATATTTTTAGATTTGTTAATTTTCTTTATATAATTTTTATTTTTTTCAGATTTTATAACTTTTATTTTTGTCTTTTTTCTAGTTTCTTAAGTTTAATTAGTTTATTAATCTGTTAAAAATTCAAAAAAAATCCAAAATTATTCAAAAATATTTTTCTTTTTTTTTGTAAATTTTCTTTTGTCATTTAGTGGTCTAGGTAAAATATAAAATTTAGTGTAGGCTTAATTTTTCCTTAAAATTTCAGTTTTAGACCCGTTTTTACCGGTAGTTTTTACCGGTTCTTTTCTGTTTTACATTCAATAAAACGACCTCCGTTTTAGTTCTAGTTTTCTTTATTTTTCAAGTTAAGTTAATTAGAATTTATTTTGATTTTTAATTTAATTAGCTTTATTTTTCTTAATTTTTATTATCTAGGATTCAAGATACCTTATTCTGTTCCCCTTTTAATTTAGATTTAATTTTTAGGGTTTCCCTATATACAAATTTTGTTTCCCGTAACGTTTTTAAGATCCCTATTTTCCTATATTTGTTTCCGTAGTTTAAATTAGATTTTATTTTAATGTAACTTTTGTTTTAAATTTTTCAGTGTTTCCATCATTCAATTTCTCATCAAACCAGGATAATTTCAAATTGCAGCCGCAGGTGTTTCAATTGCAGCCTCGTTGGGACATACGACCCGGGAATATCTCTTCCGGAATCTTTTTATCATTGATTCTCATGTATACTATTTGACGAATCAATTTTTGGCGCCGTTGCCGGGGAGGCATTTGCTACGATTTTTATCCGACTTTGATCTGAACTTGTCTTATTGTTAATATATCATATTACAAAAAACCCAAAAATATTTTTCTTTCCTTTTTATTAGTACATATCATATAAAAAAAAAAAAAAAAAAAAAAAAAAAAAATTTCCATAAAAAAATAAAATTCACTAATTGGTAAAATACCAAAATATAATATTCTCAACTGAGGTATTATCATAATAAGTTCCGGTGAACTATTGAGTTCCCAACTCGAACAAAAGATTTAAAACTTGCCTTCTGTGTCACTTACGATATACGGCTCACCTCATTCTGATTAAGAATGTTTCATGTTACATGAACTAGATGAATTGCGATCAGGCATCTGAAAAATTCTGTTTATACAAAAGCAAGAACCAAAGTCTGGCATGACAGAAAGTTAAAAATGAGAAAAGACTTTAAAAAAGGAAACAAAGTGCTGTTATTCCACTCGAAATATAAATTCAAACAACCTACGCTCAGATCTAGATGATTGGACCATATATTGTGAAACATCAATATCTATCCGGATATGTTAAACTGTATGGGAAAGATGGCAAAACCTTCATTGTTAATGGCTATCGACTCAAGTTATATCATGAAGATACTTATAATGACCGAAGGGAAGAACTTACACCCTTCAATCCCAAAGAATGAACCACCGAAGCTTGAGTATAGCTGATGAATCTGGAAAATTAAGCGTTTTTCAGGAGGCAACCCGTGTTTTATCTCCTTTCAATTTAAGTGTGGAGGAGTACCATGTATATATATCTAAAAAAATCAAAAATCCCCAAAAAAATATTTTCTTTTTGTGTGTTTTGTTTGTTTATCATTTGAGATGTACAAGTAAAAAAGAAAAAGAGGAAAATTAATGCTCGCTCTCTCGCAGCTATATTCCCTTATACCCCGGGAAGTCTCGCCCTCCTTTAATTTTCCCTATTTTTATATGTATCAGTTCTCACATTAAATTGAGGGCAATGCTCACTTAATCTGGAGGGAGAGTCCAAATAAAAAAATTTAAATAAATCATTTCCCTCTAATTTTTTCCCTCTAATCTGGTCAACGTTTTAACTGATATTTTATATAAAAAAAATTAATATATAGTTTTATTTTCCAAAAATAAAAAACGTATACTACTTAGTAAGGCAAATCCACTCGGATTGACATTATAACTAGCAAAAATAGTCCACTAAATTATGAGAAAAAATTCTCGCCTTTGATGCATATCCTTTTGCATATTTTATGAGAGTGCCGATAAGTTAGTAGCTCTAGAACTTGTGCTTGATTATCATTTACTAGACCGCAGTGAGGTTAATTATAGACGAATATAAGTAAGAGAATATCAATTTTCGCATATAAGAGGTAAAATAAATCCGCATATAATCTCGCGATTTCTGCAACACTCAACTTTTATGCAAAATATCCAAGTACACTAGTCAAATGACTAAAGTCATATGCCAAGCCTTATTTTATCGTCATTGTTAACAGTTAGGTATTAAAAACAAGAAAAAAGTAATATGTAATGTGTTACAAGCTTTGGTTTGGCACATGCATATATAATTCTCACGTTCACAAACCACATCATATCTCACCAGTTTCCTTTTTGAGATTTTTCCTGGTGCTCTAAAAAAGCCTCATAGGTCATCTTATGTGTCTGTACAAGCATATGGTAGCTATCTAGATTATGTCTGTGCAAATTAAGTGATCTCACAAACAGAAACCCTATATGAGTGACTTGTGTGAATAAAAATAAATATATCCCTTTCTGTGAGGTGCTTATATTATATGTCTATGCCTAAAAGTTTATAAAAACAGCTAAACACTTGGAAAATAAAAAGCTAACTTCCTCCACGTCAACGATAAATGATTCTTGTTTTCTCAGCTTAGAATGCTTCCGGGGCAAGCAAATAGCTAAGTCTGGAATGGATTTGATAAACGCAATGAAAACTCTTAATTATGACATATTTTCAATGGCGTTATTGTATATATTATTATCATTTCTCGTGAACTTTTGATACTTAATAACATTAATATGTCAGGTTCACTTTGATGATAGTTCGAAGCATAAAGGCTTAAAGATACAAGCGTTGGAATGTCGAGTTATATAAAGATTAAGAAATAATCCAAGGAATAGAGAAGTACGTCGCACAATCATTTATGTGTGCGCTGGCACTTTCCCTTGAAATCAATGAATCAGTTATTACTAGAAGTACGTATCTCACTTTCCTATATGTGCGCCGCACTTGTCTCCAGCATTTATGAATTTTCACCACCAAACAGTAAAGTATGCCACACATATAATTTGGTGCACCGCAGTTTAGTATCCTACAGATTAGAGAAAAACTTTTTAAGAGAAATCTAATGGACAAATACTAAATAACAGATAAAAACTAGCTTAAAACAAAATCTTAGCAATCATGATTAAACAACTGAATAAGTAAAATTCTAAGATCTTAACTAATTAAGCTATACTATATTTTTGGTTTTTTAGAGGTTTTTAAGACAAATATATGAAAGACTAAGATCTAAACTAATTTAATCAAAAACAGAATAGCAATTATGAATATTAAGCTAAATTAAACTAAATTAAGCACTAATAAGCAAAGAGAATAAGCAAATAAGCAGATCTAAGTATAGAAAGCAATAATATCATTATTTAAAGCTAGAATTAAAGGAGATTAAAGAGAAACTTACAAACTTCTCTAGCTAAACAAGAGGACCAATAAAGGCAGCTACAAGCTCCCTAGCTTATTAATAAGCTAGGGTATAAGTCCTTGGGATCTCTTCCAAGTTAAGATCCCCTTCCAAAAGCTCTAATCCAATAAGATCCATAATAGTTAATACTGATTTAAGGTTTAGGTAAGATTAATTCTGACTTCAATAAGCTCTATTTCAGGTAGACCTTATAGACTGAAAGAGCTTTAAATGAGCTTATTAGCTTATTGTGACAACTTAGCTTATTAAGAGAGCTTTAAGGTTGAGAATAAAAAGAGCTTATGACTAATAAAAACTGAGTTTCATTAATTGAAAACTAAATTACATTACTAGAAAAGGAGATTACAAAAACATTTAGGAAAAATAACGAAATTAAGCTAGACTAAATTTTACTAAAAAAACTCGATTGTGTGTATGTGTGAGAAGTGAGGCCTATTTATAGTGCCAAGCTAAAGCTTCCAGACCCTCTTGAATTGCTCTCCAATCTTTTAATCCTGGCCAATCATTTCTTCAATCATTTGAGCATAAATTGTAGCCGTTTGATCACCTTGTGCACACCTGAGGATTGCCAGCGTGTCATTTCCTTGATGTGACGTTTGTGCTAGTTTTGTGAGTGTTTTAGCACAAAAACCCACTTAATTTTGTGCTTTCTTCTCTTGTACATGATCCTCTCTTATGCGTCTTGGCCAATAGGAGCTTGATTTGACTGATTTGTCCATGACATCTTGATATAGACCACTTGAATAGACGTCCTTGACCCTCAATTTCTATTTGCCCTCTCTTTTACCTATGCTGGTGAAATGGAGAAGACGGGTGAATAGTAAATGGGGTTTCCCGCCTATTTTTGGACAGTTAAAACTGTTGAACTTTGGTGAGTTTGCACATTTGGTCCTTGTCTTTCTTTTCTCTTTTTCAAGTTGTAAATAACTTTTGGAAATTGCAAGATTGGCCCTTGTGAATGTTACAAAAGGAAATTGGCTAAGGATTTGGGCTTTTGGGGCTTCGGCTTTGTACTCTTCTGATTCTCGTGTCCGTGCTTGCTCGCTTTTGATTGTTTTCTTGTGATTTTTGACTTATCCATACCTGCACACACAAAACACAAATACAAGCATATTTTTGCCATTTTTTGTCTGTTTTGGGTTTAATTGAGTCTTTTTAGGTACAAACGGATATGTGTATTTTACACCTATCACGTACGCTGCACACAAATCATTTACTGTATACCAGATGGACATCAAAACAACATTTCTTTACGAACTTCTAAAGGAAGAAGTGTACGTAAACCAACCAGATGGATTTGTTGACCCATATCATCCTGACTAAGTTTATCGTCTCAAGAAAGCATTATATGGTCTCAAACAAGCACCAAGAGCGTGGTATGATGAACTCTCTAATTTCCTGGTATCCAAAGGATTCTCAAAAGGTTCTATTGATCCAACTCTGTTCATAACTAAACATGGGGAAGACATATTGCTTGTGCAAATTTATGTTGATGACATTATTTTTGGTTCTACGAACCCAAAACTTTCAAAATGATTTGAAAAACTAATGCACAGCAAGTTTGATATGTCTATGATGGGGGAGCTGAAATTCTTTTTAGGAATTCAGATCCACCAATCCCCTCGTGGTATCTTTATAAACCAAGCTAAGTATGCTCAAGAGATACTTAAAAAGCATGGTATGACCTCATGTGATAGCATTAGTACACCAATGGCTACAAAATACCTTGATGCTGACTTGAGTGGTACTCCGGTCGACCAAACGAAATATCGTAGTATGGTCGGAGCACTCATGTACCTAACAGCAAGTAGACCAGATATTGTACATGCAACATGTTATTGTGCTCACTATCAAGCGAAACCGACTGAGAAACATCTCACCACGGTTAAGCGGATCTTTCGGTACCTTAAAGACTCCATTAACATGGGTCTATGGTATCCGAAGGACACCGGTTTCGAACTAACTGCTTTTTCAGATTCGGATCACGCGGGTTGTCTCGATTCACGTAAGAGTACATCTGGTGGCATACAATTTCTAGGCGGTGATAAGTTAGTCAGATGGTCATCCAAAAAGCAGGACTGCACCTCAATGTCTTCAGCAGAAGCCAAGTATGTGTCTTTATCTACGTGCTACGCACAAGTTCTATGGTTGAGAACTCAGCTCACAGATTATGGCTTCCACTTTGATAAAATACCTATGTATTGTGACTCAAAGGCAGCCATAGCCATCTCATGCAATCCAGTCCAACATTCCCGTACCAAGCACATCGATGTCAGATATCACTTCATAAAGGAACAGGTTGAAAAAGGTATTGTTGAATTATTCTTTGTCGGAACTGAATACCAGTTAGCTGACTTGTTTACTAAAGCTTTATCGAAAGATAGGTTTAAGTATCTTGTCAGACGACTTGGTATGAGATGTTTGACTCCAGATGAACTGGAGGTTCTGGCAATTGAATCTGCTTGATCCATCAAAACAGTTAATTGTATATATTATTTATTCTCGCTTTATTTTTTGAATTTATAAAAAAATTGAAAGAAAATAGAAAAATTATAAAACCCTAGAAAAACAAAATATAAAATTCAGAAAAATTTTCAAAATACCAAAAAGAAATCTTCCTTCGACATGTCTTTGGAAACGAGATAACATTTAACGTACCTAGAAAGTGATTAAACATCGACAGCGGTGAAATGAAGTTCGAATCGAGAAGTTTCAAACGCTTTTCAAAACATGTCATTGCTATATTTTCTTAAGACATTTGTACATTTCATTGTATTAAACATAACTCTGTCCCGAAAGTAATAAGGGAAGTGTACGCCTTTCAGTCGTTTACGCTAAAAAAGAAGAGGAATCTTTTACATGTTTTTAAAAGCGTTGACACAAATTTTTTCAAAAAATAATTTTCAATGTCAAAATTGTCTACATATAATTTGTGGGTATGGTTTTTCCAAAAAAAGTGGTATTTGTATAAAATGGTGTGATAAACACTCCTTCTTCGAATATCTTCAAGAATTGTATGTACGTAAATGTCATTTAATGTAAATCAATTTCTGATGGGTGGGGCTTTTAAAACAATAGCCTTTTAATGTGTTGATAACACTCATAATGTCAATTTCATTTATCCAAACCCATTTTGTAAATTAAAATGTGGAAACTTATAATGTATATTATTATATACATTGTTCAACTAAGGCATCTCCTTCGTCCTCAACATTTGTGTGTCATATCAAATTTTCATTCTAATGTCAATTATAATAAATATTTTACCCACATATACTTTGAAGGGAGCTATCGAAATCTGAATCCATGCTATAACGTGTATAATTTTTTCTCCCCATCGGAATTTTTTCATGTCAAAATTTTAATGCCATTGGTATTTATAAACTCTAAGTGTTTTATTTTTTAAAATAATGGGAGAAAATGTGAATAAAATATATTATAGAGAATGTGATCTTAAGACTCTAAGGAGAACTCTTCCTTCATGTGCTAAACAATTTCGATCTCGAGCACATGGTGTTAGGGGGAGTATTTGAAAATACAATGTTCAGAAAATGGTTTTATGGTTCGATCTTTAATACCCCACAACTTATTAATTTCACGACGATTCGAAGTCCATAAGGTGGTTAGGTTAGGAATAAGTTCCTAGGATCCAACCAAACTGGAGGGATCTACCAAATGACACTCCATAGTTACAAAGTACCAGTCCTTAGGTATGATTAGGAGAGGAATGTGTAAGGGAAAAATGCCGACTAAGATTGAGCTAACACTAGAATAATCACAACAAGGTGTTAGTAATGATGTCTTAGTAAGCATTGAATGGGTTGAAGAATGAGAAAAAAAGTAAGTATGTATGGATAAAGTTAAAAGAAAGAAGCCCTCCCTTATTACCTTCAGGCAGAAACCGGTCAATACATTATCTACTCAAATCCACACAGAAATGATTTTTTGAAGTAGAATACGACATCATAGACCATGATGCAATCACAACCCATCCACCATTCGGGTTCTCTCAAAGAACCTTGTCTCATTTTGTCACGGAGATACACCGTTTATCTATTGACATCTCACTCTGGATTATTGATATTGAATAGGTGGCAGTCTGCTCCAGCCTCTGATTACTAAAACCAAAAGTGCACAAAAACAATCCCGAGTCTAGAGCCAGAAGAGATCAAATTATAAATCTCATTAGGACACAATGTCAAAATACACTTGTTGAACACCACAAAGTTCACAGGCTGTAACAAAGAGTCCTACGCATTATCCTTGAGATCTTGCCAGAACATCTGAGTGATACTTAAGTATTCACAGTGAAGATGGAAATCCTGCTTGAGCCAACATCAAACAAGCTCTTGGTAGGTGACTTGCAAGATTCTATATGAATCGAGCTTGTGATAACTGGATATCAATTTTGGTCCAGTAAATGAATTGACGACTAAATCAGAAAGATAGTAACTATCTGATTCACTCTTAACGTTTGTCTGATTTGAACGTTCCGTAATAGAAACTAGCAAGCATGGTAAATCTAATACATCTGTGTTAGAAGATCCTACGCTTTGAGCTGGAAACCCTGTCAAGGAGATTCTTTGAATCTACCTGATCACAGGTATAGTATTTATACTATATAACGGGAAACCGGAGGTTAATGCAACCGTACTCAAGATGAATGACAAAGCCATATTCATCTTTTATTGCTAACTGTCTTATTTCAGGTTTAGACGACAGTGTTGCAGCCTCATTCCAGCGAAGTCGGATTCATAAACCACATGCTCATACTCAAGCTTTCAAAGTCAATCATTCAACGTCAAGATAGTTGATTATAATCACATATGTCAAACAAGAATGTAACAAGTATGAGCATGTTGGTCAAGAGCACAAGTTGATTAAGGAAGTCAAATCAAATGATTACAAGTCAAGGAATGAATAGCAAAGATAACGATCTCAAGAATACAAAGTAAAAAGAAAATGGACTCAAAATTAAGATCACAAAGCATGCTGAACAAAGCCATTACATCAAGGACAAGACCATAACAAGGCAAAGGCATAAAACGCAAACGTCATAATCTTCGATTCATCGGTGATTACAAGAGGAGTTTTGAAGAAAAGACCTCAACGATTGGTGGAATTGTTAGCCTAAAATAATATTAAGTCAACAAGAATGTTATCGGGTCTTAGAAAGTCAAACTAGGGTCTTGTATTGAATAGGCTTTAGTCGGGTTTAACCGGCTTATGATTGTATCTAATATTGGTCCGTGTTTTCTGCTCAAGCCCAAGTTAAAACCAGCCCGGCCCGTTTAGAAAGCCCAAGTGCCAAGATAGCAAGGTATGGGTATAAATATCCCTTCACCACTACTTGTGAAGTGATTGGATACATTTTCATTTCACTGTAAACTCAACATTCTCTCTAATCTAGTGTTTCTCTCTCTACTTTCCTCCTCTAAGTTTTCTTCTTATGTTCTAGCAATGGTAAAGATTAGTTTGTTATAAAAGGATTAAAACTATTGGGATAACACCACACCTTATGTTCCTTTTAAAACTCAGTGTTTGACATTTCATGAAATCTTGGTAAGTACTATTTCACTGAGTAGCACCAGGCCTGCGCCTCTTCCATTCACTATTATAAAAGGTTTTTTTCTCATTACCGTCATCGTTGTCCGCCTCTATTATTTCCATTTCACATTACCATTTCCATTACCTTTCTATTACCATCTCATCTTCCATGCATTCTCATTCCCGAGTCCAAGATCTCGGTTAACCCACGAGCCTCTAGAGCTGCGTCCATACGATGGTTGATCCATTTCTTCAATTGCGGCAAAAGGGTCAATACCTTAACGAGTGTTAATCATTGTTCTACATCACAAGACACAACCCATGGTGAGATTTTGAAACGAATACACGATTATTAGATAACAAAAATTTAATACATGTTATGAAATAAAATATAATTACAACACGATTTTCAGAACGAATAAATAACAAAAACGATAAATAAGCAGAGAATCAAAATTGAGCTTTTCATTTTAAGAATAAAAGCATAATTCCGTGTTTTCAACCAAAATACAAAATAGTAACATTAAAGATCCAAAAAAATTTTCTACTAAGCTAACAGACTAGACCTAGAAACATTATCTAAGTGTCCTGCATGATCATTGTGTACAACTATTCAATGGGCCGAAATCCAAACGTCTCTCATCATATGACTCCAACCTCCTAAGATCTCCCCCAGTATCATCGCGATCCCTAACGAAACCTGACAAAAACTCCTCATGTGAAAGAGACATGTGAAGACGAAGGTTGTTCACACGATCCCTCTTGATATCCAACATAGCACGAACCTTGAGATTCTCCAACCTCAAGCTGTTAATCCTCTCGATCATACTAACTCTCTGTCCCCTACGCTTATCAACTGATTAATAGCACTTTAACCATCTCTGATAGTCTCAATCCCGACAATCCTATCAATACGAACCTCAGACATGTGATGGTAAAAGTCACGCACAACATCATCTAAGTCAATTGGCATATCCTTGAATGACCTAACAATGCCATCCCTAGTGCCAGACGAATCAAAGAATCCTCTCCAGCTGGCTCACAACCTCCACCACAACATCAATGCCAACATCGGTCGATACCTACCTCAACCGTTCTCCAGCACTGGTGTCACCTCATACTCCTCTGTGTCATCCCTGACATCCTAGGCAATCTCAACATGATCTCTAACATCATCCCCATCACATACCCAACTCCATATCAACCTCAGTCTTTATAGGATCATCTCGTATCCTCCTCTATGCAGCACTCAGACGAATATGATCACTGAACCTCTTACGATGTGGTAAGAGATCAACACGGGTAGGAGCTAATGAAACCCATAACTTCGTGCGTAAAATGGTACAAATCAACCGGGATCTACATCTCTTGTGAGATGGACCAGTAGAATGCGAAATGGAATGCCATGGTCTCTCTGATATCTTCCTGGTGATAGACTCTGATGTAGTCGTGGAATATAAGGTGATAATGGAGCAGCACACCAATGACGAAATGCCTCACTACGTCATGGTGCTCTCCTCGGAGGGTAACACAATCTAGGTGGTACATCTCTAGTCGAAGATCCAGAATGAGCCTGATCTGGTGCATCCAAACCCGAAGAATGAACTGGCGAAGAATCCGAAGATGAACTAGAAGAAGATGGGTGATGGTCTGAAGAACGAGGTGATGCATGCCTCCATGCTAATCTGCGAGCTGGTAAAGGTCCAACTCTCTTCCTCGCAGTCAACAACTTACGCGGCCCATTAAGATGGGTGCGGTAAGGTCGACCAAAAGGAATAGCCTCCCCGGGTCGGATAAGAATCGCTGACCGTCGACGAATCCCGGGCGGGGCAGTAACAGGAGCAATAGGAAACTCAGATGATGATGATGGACGTGCTGTTACCCTGCTCCTCCAACGAGCAACGGTAGCAACATAAGGGTCCTGCGATGGTGGTCCATCAGAAGAATCAGGAGCCTCAGAAGAATCGGTGCATAAGAATGGTGAAATAGCTGGTAGCGGGGAAATGTGCTCTGGTGAAGACATCTCATCTGGTGAATCAGAATCGGAACCCGAATAGGGAACCAAGCCACACAATCCAGTGGGTGAAGCGACAAGAGTCGTCTCAACCACAGGAGCGGCAGATGAAATAACAGGAGCAATAGTAGAAGTCTCTGGAGCAACCACAGAAGTAGAAGGAATAACAGTAGGAATATCACCAAAAAGAATAACCCGAGAGGGCGGTGATCCCACACTCTCATCCGAAGAATCAGAAGAAATAGCAATAGCTGAAGCTGCCATGATCTGCACAAGCAAAAGTTTATATAAATCTCCTTTATATGAAACCATGCAAGGCATAAAGAAACGATGAAATGAATGGCAAGGTAAATATGGCAATATATAATAGTCTCAAGTATATATAGAAATCTTATATATATGTATAGCAAGGATAGACAACACGTAAGCACAGATAGAGGCACATAGGATCACATACTGGTTATAGACCAGACCTAGTATAACTACCTGGTTCTCTATAACCTTGGCTCTGATTACCAATCTGTCACACCCCCAGACGGGGCCTGGACGGAATACGTGTCCGAGGGCGTGACGTCATAACAATCCGAACACAAAGCAATAAAGAACGACCACTAATCATGGACGTTTGAAAAAAAGTTGTACTCGTTGCATAAAGAAAATTAATTTAAGTTTTACAACCGATCATATGAAAGTTAAATGTAGCGGAAGCATAACAAAGTTTGATAATGACAACGAGTATATAAATAGATAAGTCTTGAAATTGGC
Source organism: Tanacetum coccineum (assembly GCA_026074375.1). NCBI lineage: Eukaryota > Viridiplantae > Streptophyta > Magnoliopsida > Asterales > Asteraceae > Tanacetum > Tanacetum coccineum. Next base: position 59,331 of record BQNB010015160.1, on the reverse strand, counting down.
GAAGTCACATAGCACATAGACTCCATTTAGCATCAAGAATCAAGCCAAGCTAAGCACCTGAGAAAACATGTTTAAAACGTCAACATAATGTTGGTGAATTCATAGGTTTAAGTTAGTACAAGAGTGGACCACAAGATTTCAAAACGTATGCGACTACTATAACAGATACAACATCACATAAAAAGTATTTACTACTGCGCTAAGCTCATGACACCGATGCTAATAACAACATGGCATATCATATCATGCCACATAGTCTTCCTGCCCTTAACTGGTGTCCCAAACCAAAGGCCACCACAACGCAAAATCGACATGACATATATCTGTTTGTTCGCAGCTAATTTAGAACCAAACCAGATAGGGGTAATTAGTCCCAATAGATCTATTTATTCATTCACGCTCACTTAACCAATCCAATTGGCCATAGGTGACTAACGGTTCATGATAGTTCGGGCAATAGTGGTTTGTAAGCAAACTTAGGCAACACATAAACATGTAAAACTCACGTTAAGAACTTGTGTCCAATTTTAAAAGCAAACAATGTTTCTCACCCCAAAGTATAAAGCATTTGTAAATCGGTAAAAAAACGTAGGGTTATGAACTCACCTTAAGCAAGTGGTGAATTAATAATCAACGGAGAAGTAATAAAGCCGAAGGATCCTACACGCGACCTAAATAAACGACGCGTCTTAGGAAAACGGAAGATAACCGAAACTTGTACGATACGCTTTCAAGAAAAAAGACATCCATGTGTGTTTGCGCTTTAGTTTATTTAATAAAGTATGACTAAATAAAAATGAGAGTTTTTCGTTAAGTTCCGATGTTTATCCGAAAATTGCCATTTTTAGTAACTTTCTATTTTGGGTAAGTTTTTTTTTGTTTTGGGACGTTAATATAGTCCCCTATAAATTGATATATCCATATTTCCTAAACGCACTATCTCGACCTAAACGCTTGACTCAAATGTTCACTTAACTAATATGTGCTAAAATATATCATTTTTAGAAATCCTACATTTTTGTTAGTCTCGACATCTCATAAAAATGTTTATGACATCTCTAAAGTTTTCAATTAATATCCTAAGGTTTCTATATATTTCGCTAAGGTTTTAAAAGCTCAAATAAGCCTAAAAGTGTCCGTAAACCTCATTTATTAATCCAATTAGCAACTACATTATTTGTTTTTCCAAAAAGCGTTTCAAAACTCATTTCGCCATAACTTGGCCGTTTAAAGTTCGTTTTTAGTGTTTAATATACGGAAATCTATCTATACGAAACGAGCTATCCAAAAACTACTTTTTCGACTATTGAGAACATTTTTAAGTGTCCTACAACCTCATTTACATTTTCAATTAGCAACTCACATTTTCGAATATGTACCATAGACTTAACCATAGACTCAACCATAAGATCGCCATAGTGTCTAATCCAACCTAACTTCTTTTTTACCAAAACTAACTAACAAAACCACTCTTAATCTTTCCTAACCTCATCATATCTATTGTTGCAACCCACATTTCAACTCATCTCACCATAACTTATAAAACAACAACATAATACTTCCATTTTTATAAAATTAGTCAAGAAATTTTTAACATTTCTTTTGATAAAAGTAACACAAACACATGGACTCTTAAACTTGAATAATATTCATAAGAATAAAAGAAATGAAACAAGAGATGGGTCAATAATGCTTACAAGAATGAAGAAACAAGTAGAGAATCATAAGATCTATACCCAAAATGACTAGATCTATAAAACCCACTTATAAAATTAAAACCCTAATTTTATAATCTTGCAAACCCTTGAAATTTAAAGAACTACTACTTGGATCAACCTTAGATAACTATAACTAACATCTTGGAACACTTGGATCTTGAAGGAAATAAAAAGTTATGGATTGGGTTGGGTGTTGTAGGTGAGCCATGAGCAAGAGAGCAAGGGAAAGAAGAGAGAAATTTTTGTGAGGCTTGTGTGTGTAAGATATAACCTAAGAATGAGAAAGTATGGTATTTATAGGACCACGTTAGGGTTTTGTGACTTGGTTGGAAGCATCAAGTGGCTAACACACACCAAAGGGGTGTGCCTTTGTGGTTTCGGCCCAAAATAGTCACAAGGACCCAAATGGGTTCAAATTTTAACTCATGGTTCACTAGAGATGCATAAGTTGGTCATGTTGAGGTCAAATGAAGTCAAAGTATGTGTAAGAAGTCACATGTCCATGACTTGGTTAGTTTCTTGTGCATGAGAGTGACTTCCTCATAAGTCACTATCTTATGCTTACATGATCACATGCATGGGTTTTTCAAAAGATGCTTCAAGAATTAATTTAGGATGCATGGTGATGTTGTTGTGGTTTAGGCGTCCAACATGTCAAGCAAAGGGAGGTGAACAAAATTTTTAGCATTACAATGCTTGACGGATGATAACTCGAGTTTACACGAAAAGATTGCGGGTTTCCGGGGTTCCGTTTGATCAAAAACGCAAAAAACGCAATTTAAAAGATAAAACCCTAAAATTAATATCGGAAGTGATTAAAAATCACGAAACACTTAGAAAAGTTAAAATATCTCATACAAGGCCTAAATTAATTAATAACCGATGCCGGGACGCGCCCGATGACGTTTTTCACATTTACGCGGGTTAACTTCCCGGTAAACTGTCTGATTCAAACGTAACATGTAAAAGTCAAAGATAAAAATCAGGAAGGTTTAAAATATTGACCTGAAATTTACGGGGTGTGACACCTAAGAACTTCAAACAAGTAATGACCAAACCATCTTAGATCGATGCAATGCAAGAAGAAATTCATGAATTTCAAAGACTAAAAGTTTGGGAATTGGTGTCGTGTCCAGATAAAGTGATTTTGATCAAACTAAAATGGATTTATAAGGTTAAGATGGATGAATTTGGCAGGGTACTAAAGAATAAGGCTAGACTAGTTGCTCAAGGATTCAGACAAGAAAAGGGAATCGATTTCGAGGAATCATTTGCACCGGTTGCTAGAATAGAGGCCATCTGTATCTTTGTAGCAAATGCCGCTCACAAGAATATAATGATCTACCAAATGGATGTCAAAACAGCTTTCTTAAATGGCGAGCTCAAAGAAGAGATCTACGTTTCTCAACCAGAAGGATTTGTTGATCAGGACAACCCATCACATGTGTACAAGCTAAAAAAGGCCCTCTACGATCTCAAACAAGCACCACATGCATGGTACGACATGCTGTCAAGCTTCCTAATCTCACAATATTTCTCCAAATGTGTAGTTGATCCAACACTCTTCGTATGGCAAGCTGGGAACGACTTATTACTGGTACAAATTTATATTGATGATATAATATTTTCATCCACTAATATTGCCATGTGTAATGAGTTTGCTAATCAGATGACCACTAAGTTCAAGATATCAATGATGGGGCAGATGTCATTCTTTTTAGGATTACAAATTTCTCAAAGTCCTAGAGGCATCTTTATAAAGAAATCTAAATATGCTTCTGAAATTGTTAAAAAATATGGTATGCTAACTAGTGATTCTGTAGACACACCTATGGTAGAAAATAGTAAACTGGATGAAGATCTACAAGGGATTCCAGTTGATGCTACACTTTACCGTGGCATGATTGGCTCCCTTATGTATCTGACATCCAGTAGACCAGACCTTATTTATGCAGTCTGCTTATGTGCTATAACACCCCGTGTTTTCAGGTCATGTTACGATTTCAATTATTCCATTATTTCCTTATTTATAGAGTTTTACGCGCTTACTTTTTCTTATTTAAATCATCTAGCTAAATTTTAATAAGTAAGTTTAACCAAGAATGTTAATAACGGGATTAGTACTATGTTTCACTAAGATATCTAGTTATCTGTTTCTCTACAACTTAGTTAACAAAAAAAACGAATTGTTAGGAATCTTTCATTTAAGAAACTTGATGATTAATAAGATGAATATCAAGTTTAGGGGAGGATTGTTGGGAATTAAAGATTCCTTGATGCTGTTTGAATAAATGAAACAAGAGGGACTAAATCGACATAATGAAGATTCTATAAATAATGGAAGATTGTAGAAGATATGGTCAAAGATATGAAGATCAGGATTGATATCCAAATGATTTAGTTTCCTTATAATATTAAATGTGTTGACTAGGAAGGTTGAATACTTATGGAAAGTATTAATAAGTATTAAATATGATTAGTAGGTTACAAGGTTTATTAGGAAGGTATTGATGTAGAATACTTAGGAAAGTATTAATTGTATTGTAACCTACTAGGACTCCTTGTACTATAAAAATAGGTCTTAGGGTGTAGAGAAAATACATCAATCTCTACACAATCATCATATACACGTTTTACTCATAGTTAGTTATAGCTTCAAGGTTGTAAACCCTATCACTATTAAGAGTGATCGTATTAATATATTGAAGCTGCAACGTTTGGTTAATTGTTATTATTCTTCTTAGTATTACAACCTAGTTTCTGCATAGTTTATGATATTCCCAATCAAAGTTTCTACCATAGTTGTCTTAGATTTATCCAATACAACTAAACCTTATATCAGCTAAGGAGTTAAAGATCTGTTCAGAACGGGATTAACAATTGGTATCAGAGCCTGGTGGCTCTTGATCTAGGATCTATAGGGTTTTAAAGTAAAACGGTTTCGTTTTTCTTATTCTTCTTCAAATTCGGCCACTAATGAATTTTGGTAATATTAGGGTTTCACCAAACCCTAATTCGATAAGCATATAATATGATCATCAGGTACATGACCTTAAAGATTCAAGCAAGCAGAGTTTAGAAGGATGTTTTGTCTTCGATGGTGATTGGTTTTTATTAAAGTAGTTATCATGTTTATGCTGATTGAAAGATACTACTGCTTCATACATGGTTACTACTGCTTGACAAAAGTTAATACTGCTAGTTAGTAGTTAATACTGTTAGTGTATTGTTACTACTGCTCAACTATTAGTGTTGCTCTTCATTGTTACTGCTGCTTGGTATCGATTACTATTGTTACTCATTTTTCACCCTAATGCGGAATTAGTGTTGCTCGTCATGGATGGTACTACATGGTATTCGTTACTACTGTTGGTTAGTTCTTCGTACAATTCTTATGGTTGATTCTATTACTTTTGGTCAAGAGATGGTTAACATATTGGTTTCAGGGGAAGCTTATGATAAAGTGTTTAACCATCTATATGCACCACTTGAGGGGAAGGTTTTCATTTACTACTACTAAGTCATTATTACTACTGCTAGTTTAAATTTCTACTGCTTGAATTCATTATTCTTATTATGCGTCATGGAGGGTAATTTGAGACATTGAAAAGCTTGGATTAGAAGTGTAATATATGGTTTGTAATTGTAATGATCAAAGTTGCAGTCCCCTAATGGATAATGACAAAAAAGGAAATATGGTACAAAGATGATATTTTGCAACTTATTTAGTGTGGTAGCATGGCATGGAATTCAAAGGAAATCTCAAGTTAAAGGGAAGTCTGTTTCATTCATGGAAAATTAATGATAAAGATCAAGATTAATGTTGAAGATAAGTTACAACAAGATTAGTCAAAGTGAAGTTAATGTTGATTTATTAGTTTCCTAATTTAATGTTGAAGATAAGTTACAACAAGATTACTCAAAGTGAAGTTAATGCTGATTTATTAGTTTCCTAATTCAAATAGATTTCTTTTGTAAGTCTTATGGCCTCTTTATATAAAGAGATCTATAGACATTATTTAGAGTGTGCACCTAAAACGTGTGTGTGTATCCTATAGGTGTGATGTAGATGTCTAGTAGTTTATGGTGTAGCCTCAAGGTCGAATTGACCCTGTTACTAGTCATAGTAACCGCTCTATACTGATCATATAGAATTTGAGGCGTGGTGGAAACGTATGAATGATAAAACCTTATTTAATAACATCATTGTTCTTTATATTCCGCTGCATGTTAATTATGTTATTTGTAAAATGATCCTATATGGCTTAAACATTGATCCCGTTCTGAACAAATCTTTAACTCCTTAGCTGATATATGGTTTAGTTGTATTGGATAAATCCAAGACAACTATGGTAGAAACTTTGATTGGGAATATCACAAACTATGTGGAAACTAGGTTGTGATACTAAGAAGAATAATAACAATTAACCAAACTTTTAGCCTCAATATATTGAATACGGTTACTCTGAATAGTAACAGGGTTTACAACCTTGAAGCTATGAACTAACTATAAAACGTGTGTATGATGGATGTGTAGAGATTGATGTATTTTCTCTACACCCTAAGACCTCCTTTTATAGTACAAGGAGTCCTAGTAGGTTACAACACATTTAATACTTTCCTAAGTATTATACATTAATGCATTTAATGCTTTCCTAATAAACCTTGTAACCTACTCATCATATTTAATACTTATTAATACTTTCCATAAGTATTCAACCTTCCTAGTCAACACATTTAATATTATAAGGAAACTAAATCATTTGAATATCAATCCTGATCTTCATATCTTTGACCATATCTTCTACAATCTTCCATCTTTTGTAGAATCTTCATTATGTTGATTTAGTCCCTCTTGTTTCATTAGTTCAAACATTATCAAGGAATCTTTAATTCCCAACAATCCTCCCCTAAACTTGATATTCATCTTGTTTAATCATCAAGTTTCTTGAATGAAAGATTCCCAACAATGATCCTCCCCTAAACTTGATATTCACTTGTTAATCATCAAGTTTCTTCAATGTAAGCTTCTTGATCACCAGGAGGAAAGATTCCCAACAATGATCCTCCCCTAAACTTGATAATCACTTGTTAATCATCAAGTTTCTTCAATGTAAGCTTCTTGATCACCAGGAGGATGTATCCAAACTCTTCTTTGTCATCTTCTGCTCTTTTACTCCTTTGTTGTGCTTCAACAGCTAAGTTGGTGTAGCAGTAGTAACACTTTATTCAGTTTAATCCTCCCCTGTTTGGATACATCTGCAGAAAATCTTTCTTCAGTAGATGAGAGGTCTTTAAATTCTCCAAATCACGAACCATGGTAAGAAAATTAGTACAAAGAATCATCCATTCAATAAGTTCAAAACTATCCTCATCACTTGGAAGTGAATCACAAAAATCTATAGTTTTTGGCAAACTACCAGCCATAAACGGATTTGATGATTTTTTACCGTTTGTCGTTTGCCCCAGAATAGCCAATTCTTCATAATAAAACATGGTGAATTGATAACAATATAGTTTTGGGCAAACTATCAACCATCAACGGATTTGAGAAGTCTTTACCAAGAGCCGTTTGCTTTAGACTAGCCAACTCTTTACTGTGAAGCATGGTGAGTTGAGAACCATATAGTTTTTAGCAAACTATCAGCTATCAACGGATTTGAGAATTCTTTACCAGATGCCGTTTGCACTGGAATAGCCAATTCTTAGTGTCAGTTAGATATGGTGAATTGATTACCATTTGTTGTGTTGAAATGAAACCAACACCTGAAAATTCTCCTATCCCTTGTAGCTTGCCAATTCTTAAAACCACTATCTATAGATCAAGCTAAGAACAAACTATCTGAGAACCAAGAACATGCTTTGTCACTTGATATTGAACAATAAATTATTGTGAACAATAGTTTTGTTTGAGATCCAAAAAAATGTGAACTATCCGATTTCTGATAAAGCAACCAGTACAAACTGGGTATGTCAGATAGAACTAATAGTTTTAACTATTTTTCTCAGATGATGCTATCAGTATAAACATATCTCGGACAACAAAGGCAGTACAAACATAAACACAAACAATACTAACCTTTTCTTGTCTTTCAATCTACTTCGTTAATAATCACCAAAGCCTAATTGTATCAATAAAGCCCAACCTTGTCCACGTGAACAAGCAGTACTAAGAAGAATCAGGTAGATGCTAGCAGTATTAATAATGAAGCAAAGCAGTTGTAACCAATCTAAGCCCAAATGATGTTATCATAAACCCAATAGCTGCTGTAATCACATCAAGTATCACAATATCATCACGTTTATAACCACTTCTTTGCTTCTTCATTTTGTTGCCAATTGCTTTATTCCACTCGACATCAACTGGCCCAATCTCTATTTCTTCATTCTTTATCTTTGTATACCAATTGTTTGCTCGATAAATATTAATCACAAAGAGCAGTTACAGTCGTGAACTCAAGCAGCTTTAAAATCAAGCACCATTAATAACATATAAGCCCAAGTTTCTTTTTGAGTTCAAATAGCAGTTGGGTGGGCAGCGAGTAATAACAGCAAAATATACTCATGTATAGCATTAACAATCCTTGTCAACAAGCAGTACTAAGCATATTTGAGCAGTACTAAAAATGTCTAACTTCATTTCTCGAGCAGTATTATCAATCAAAGGGCAGCAGTACTAACATTCATGGGAGCAGTACTAACCAAAATACCATGACAGTATTAACTTAGTAACACTTTATTAGTCACAAAACTGTCACTAATCAATCACAAATTAGATTTCTCCTTCCTCTCATAGCCTTTAGTGACGCTTTATGTGTTGCTGCACTATTACTAAACTGTCACTACTCAATATTACTTCTTCAAGGCATGAATTGTATGATCAGGTGTGTCCAACTTCTTGTTCTTTGCGTCTGTTAAATAAAATCTAAGACGAATAGTATGTATCCCACTTTTGTTCTCCACACCAGAAGCACAGCTATAGCATAAACTTTTGTTCTCCACTTTTGTTAAGATACCTGCTGCTTTAATCAACTCCCAAAACACCAACTCTCTTGTCACTAATCCTTCTTCTTCAACCTGCTGCTTCTAGTGAACAATCAACTTAAACACAAAATCCTTATGACTTTAACTATTAATTCCATCTAACACTTCTCTTTTCCTGTACAATGTTAGTCCACAAACACAGAAAATACAAACCACAACTATTCATAAACATCACTTCCCATTTATGAATTTCCCTGTACACTGGATAATAAGATCAGTGTCTTTGAAGTCCCAAGCTAGTACAGACTTGAACCTGCCTAGTGCATCAACATAATCATATCTTGTCAGGGTCTTTGATGTACTATTTGATTTGGAAACATGGTCTAATTCTTCATGATTTGGTTTTCAAACCCAGCTAGCTGAGGCCTTAACAGTATTAACCTCTACTTTTGGCCTAGCGGTATTAACCCTTGTACTCTTAACAATATTAACTCTTTTGTTGAAATATCTGTTGTAGTTTGCAGTTTTCTTGTTAAAGGATATTTTAATAGATGAATATGCTTTATAATAAGAGTATGTTGTTGGCATAGCGTCATTCATTGTTTTTTTGGATTGAGCAGTACTAACTGATTTGGCAGTATTAAGTGATACTATGCCTGACTTAGTTAGTACTGCTTGTGGAACTATGTTACTTTTTGGATTGGGGTGAGAAAATCTACTAAAGTTCTGGAGATTCACCCTCTTTGAGTTGTTCCACACTGGTTTAACCTATTTTTGATCATTAAACTTTCTCTTGTGTTTACAGGTATAGTGCAGGTGATCAAAACTACCACATCCATAGCAAGCCTTATTGTTAAACTCAAAATTTTCACCTAATTTGTGAGTCATCATACCATTCTAGTTTCTTTTATTTCCTCTAGGACTCTTATTGTTTTTCCTATGGTTTTCTGCTTGCCTAACAGTTTTATTCTTAGCATTAACATATTCAATCTTTTCAAAGCTAGGTTTGATTGTTTTTGTTACTTCCTCAGGTTTGACCACAATCTCATCATCTTCACTGTCAGATTCCCATTCCTTAATGATAGGCTCACTCATCCTAATAGCTTTGATTCTAGGCATTTCCACTTTATCGTTACTTGTTTCAACTTTAGACACACTAGTAATTGTTTCACTTACTTTAGACTCTTTTACACCATTATGCCCAAAACCAGTTTTATCATTAGCACTCAATTGACTATTCAGCAGTGTATTAAGACTTTTAGAAGAAGTTTCAAATGATTCTAATTTGGTTTTTAATTCTTCCTTTTCTTTTACAACTTCTGCTAATAGTTTTTTATGGTATGTGAGTACATCTGTTTGACTATGACGTACATGATGTCTACTACCAAGACAAAGTCCACTCAGTATGATCTACCTGGCATTGAAGACATGGTTCTAAACATATGGAGTCATGTTAAGGTTGCTTATGATAAATATGCGTTATAAGGCATATCACATTGGAGAGAACAACGTAAGTCCTTCTATGCCTTTGCAAGAGGTATGCAATCAAGGGGAGATGTGTATTCGACAAATCGTATTCTGTCAGTCACTCATGTCTCAGTAATGAGGAAATATGGATATTGGTACTTGGAAGAGATTGTAGTACGAAGAGCTGACAACATACTTTACAGATTCAAGGAAGGTGACTTTCCACGACTTCGGATCAACGACACAGGATATGTTACTATTCTTTGTGGATTAGGAATCGCTCAAACAATCTTTCAGGAATGATGTTTGGTGACTTCAGCAATAGCACGAGAATGTACACCAGAATCTGGTTATTTAAAAGCTAGTCGAAAATCTTCAAACTTGGAGTTTGAGAGTTTTTTTTTTTTTTTTATCAAAGAAAAAAAGATCAATGTCACCAAGCCTGATACTACAAGATTAGATCTCTGAAAAAGGCACCCGTATACTCCATACAAATACCCTCAAGGATTCATTTATGTCAACGACTTTGGGAGGAACAGGTTGATGCGCTCAGGCGAACTGTACAAGTTCATTGATGGCATGTTAACCAGACTTCTTTCTTCGCTCGAAGACATTACCAAGAATATCGACATGACGTACTTGCCAAAGAGAAGACGGAGCACATTGGAAAAGAAAAAAAGCTCATTTCATGATCAAGGACATCAATAAGCTGCTAAAACAAAGGAGGATGATGAGGAGTTTGGAGAAGTTTGTCGGTGGTAGACTCTACGGAACTGACCTCAGACTGCTTGCAAAGAACAATATGAACTTGGTCAATATTGTGTTCCAAGTATCTTAAAGGTTATTTCGTAAATCATAAACTTGTGAATTTAGTAAATGTTAGTATAGACTATGGTGAAAATAAAGGTGACTTGAGATATAAAATTTTTCATAATTTCTAGTAAATTCAAAAAAATTCAAATTATTATACCCAGCACAGTTATATACCCTCAAAACTTAAGGGGGAACATAACATGTATCCCTTATAGAGGGGGTGATTAAGCATACATTTTGTCTCCCAAAATTGTAATCATGATAACCAAAATATGCAAGGGGGATAACCATTTTGGATAAGGGGAAAAATATGATATAAACTGAATAAGTTATCTGAACATGTGATCATATGAAATGGACTAATGCACTCCATCCCTTAGCAATGTACTACAATTACGGGTGCACATGTAAGGGGAGCCTTCATCAGTGATAAGGAAACTCTATAAAGTGTTAATCGTCCTTTGATACTATTATCAACACTTGTGATTGAACTATTTTTTTCAAATGATTTTGTGTGTCATTGTGATGAATACCCTTAAAGACCGATCATAGTTATTAAAATTTTTGGATTTAATAGAGGTGGTTAGGTATCGGTATTTAAATCCCTTGGATCCAACCAGAACCGGAGTGATCTACCCAGGGAATCCACTAGTTTAGTTTTAAAAGTCCTTAGGGTATGTATACAAAAAGAGAAAAAGAAGAAACGGGAATAATGTCGACTGAATGAGCTAACACTGGGAACAAACCCAACAAGGTGCTAGTTATAAAGTGATTGGTAAGCATTGAAGGTGTTACAGAATGAAAAAGAAATGTACTATAAAAGGGTGAAAAGAAAGAAGCCCTCTATACACTTAGGCAAAACTTGGTGGCAATACATAATACATCAAAATGACAAAGGTGTTGTCCTGACATTGAAGGCAGTCAAGTAAGACCCTGACGTCTAAATATATCAGGAGAGGTTGCCCAATTTTTCTAGCACAAGTTACGAAGAAGGAAACCGAAGACAAGTCAGAGGAGAAGCGACTTGAGGACTTGCCGACTGTACGGGACTTTCTGGAGGTCTTTCCAGAAGACTTGCCTGGATTACCACCAACGTGACAAGTTGAATTTCAAATCGACTAGGTCCCTGGTGTTGCACCTGTGGCACGCGTCCCGTATAGATTAGCACCATCAGAACTGCAAGAACTGTCTACTCAACTGCAAGAACTTTCTGACAAGGGATTTATAAGACCGAGTTCCTCACCCTGGCGAGCCCCGATCTTGTTTGTCAAAAAGAAAGATGGATATTTTTGGATTTTTATTGACTACCGCGAGCTGAACAAGCTGACTGTGAAGAATCAATATCCACTTCTGAGAATTGACGACCTGTTTGATCAGTTGCAAGGGTCAAGAGTCTACTCTAAGATCGACCTGAGATCTGGTTATCACCAACTCAGAGTTCGGGAGGAAGACATTCCAAAGACAACATTTAGAACACGCTACGGTCACTATGAGTTTCAAGTGATGCCGTTTGGACTGACCAACGCACCAGCAATATTCATGGATCTGATGAATCGGGTGTGCAAGCCATATCTGGAGAAATTCGTGATTGTTTTTATTGATGACATCTTAATCTACTTCAAGAGCAAGGAAGAGCATGCAGAACATCTTAAGTTAATTTTGGAATTGCTTAAGAAGGAAGAATTGTACGCCAAGTTTTCGAAGTGTGAATTTTGGCTATCGAAGGTACAATTTCTTGGTCACGTGATTGATAGTGAAGGTATTCATGTGGACCCAACTAAGATAGATTCAATTAAGGATTGGGCATCGCCCAAGACTCCGACAGAGATTCATCAATTTCTATGTCTTACTGGCTATTATTGACGATTTATCGAAGGTTTCTCGAAGATTGCCAAACCTATGACGAAGTTGACTTAAAAGAACGTGAAGTTTGATTGGAGTGAAAAGGCAGAAGCTGCATTTCAACTATTGAAGCATAAATTGTGGAGTGCACCGATTTTGGCTTTACCTGAAGGTAGTGAAAACTTCGTGGTTTACTGTGATGCTTCCCGTAAAGGGTTGGGCGCAGTTTTGATGAAAAGGGAGAAAGTCATAGCGTACGCGTCACACCAACTTAAGATTCATGAGAAGAATTACATTACACATGACTTAAAGCTTGGAGCTGTAGTGTTTGCTCTCAAAATGTGGAGACGTTATTTGTACAGCACGAAATGCGTTTTGTTCATTGATCATAAGAGTTTGCTACATATTCTAGATCAGAAAGAGTTGAACATGAGACAACGTAGATGGTTAGAGCTGTTGAGCGATTATGACTGCGAGATTCGTTATCATCCGAGAAAGGCGAACGTGGTGGCGGATGCCTTGAGCCTAAAGGAACAGAATAAGACATTACGAGTTCGAGATTTGGTTTTGACGATTGGTTTGAACCTTCTTGTGCAAATTTTAAACGCTCAAGTTGAGGCGAGAAAAGAGGAAAATTTTGGAACCGAAGATCTGTGTGGTATGATTAAGAAGCTAGAGCAACGTACTAATGGAACATTATGCTTGAATGGGAGAAGTTAGATACCTTGTCAAGGTAACTTATGTGAGTTGATTATGCATGAATCACATAAGTCAAAATATTCAATTCATTCTGGATCGGACAAGATGTACCAAGATATAAAGAAACTGTATTGGTGGCCGAATATGAAAGCAGAAATTGCCACCTACGTCAGTAAATGTTTGACCTATACCAAAGTCATGGCCGAATGCCAAAAACTATCCGGTTTGTTGGTTCAACCTGTGATCCCAGTGTGGAAGTGGGAAAACATTACTATGGATTTCGTTACTAAGTTACCAAAGACATCAACTGGTCAAGATACAATTTGGGTAATTTTTGATCGACTCACAAAATCTTGTTCATTATTCTAACCAAATGAGAGAAAACCGACCCAATGGAGAAGTTGAGACGAGATAAATACTTAAGGAAGTCGTTTCTCGAGGCAGATGATGCCAGTTTTGATTATTTCAGATCGTAGACAGTAAGTTTACCTCTCAGTTCTGAAAGCAAAAAACGAAGCCTAGATACTCAATTGGAATATGAGTACGGCTTACCATCCATAGAATGATGGTCCAGAGTATAGAACCTTCCAAACTTTATAGACATGCTAAGACGTGCTTGTGTATAAGAGTCTTTGGGAAAGTTTGGATAAACACCTACCTTTGTGGAGTTTCTTACAACACAGTTTATCCACACTAGTATCAAGGCTGCACCATTGAAGCACTCTACGAGCCAAAAAGTAGATCGCCTATTTGTGGGCTGAGGTTGGAGACGCTCAGCTCACTGGTCCGAAAATTGTTCATGAAACAACTGAGAAGATCATTCAGATCAAAAAGAGAATTCAAGTTTGCCCAGATAGCAAAGAGCTATTCGATAGTAGGCGTAACCTTTAGAATTTAAGTTGGAATCAAGGACAATGTTGAAACAGGTCCGCCATGGAAAGGAGATCATTTCAGGCAAACAGGGGAATTAACCTCGTTATATAGGACCTTTTCGGATATGCTAAAATGGGAAACGCATAGCTTATCAACTTGAACTTCCAGAGCAGTTAAGCCGAGTTCATAGTACCTTTCATGTTTCCAATCTGAAGAAGTGTTTCGTAGACGAACCCCTAGCTATTCCGTTAGAAGAAATCCAGATTGATGACAAGCTAAATTTCATTGAGGAACCAGTTAAATTATAGACCGAGGAAGTTAAACGGCTGAAGCAAACCCGCAATTCTAAGTCGTGAAGTCCGATGGAATTCGAGACGAGGAGCCCAAGTTTACTTGGGAGCGCGGAGGACCAAATCAAGAAAAAGTACCACGGCTTTTCCGCTAATTTTAAAGGCAAGTAAAAATAACGATAATTAATCCTTTCGACCATGTCTTAACTTTGGATGACAAACTTCTTTAACGAGGAGAAGAATGTCACACCCTGATATTTTCCAGGTCAATAATTTAAACTTTTTTCCGACAATTATTTATGACTTTTTATACGTTACCTTTGAATCTGGCGGTTTTACCCGAGAAGTAAACCCGCGTAAGATTTGAAAAAACTTCATCGCACACGTTCACCACAGCATAGATGATCATTAGTTTAGATATTATAATGAGTTATTTTATCTTTTTACGTGGTTTTGTAGTTTATATCACCTCCTATATTTATTTTTAACGTTTAAATTGCTTTTTCTTCGCGTTTTTTGACCATAACAAAAACCTCGAAAACTCGAAATCTTTTCGTGTAAACATTAGTTATCGTCCATCTCGTATTCTAAAGATCCAAAATATTGTTCCCAACGCTTACCTCTAGATAAATATTGACCCTAACTCAAACCAAATGCAGAGCATAAACCTTTAAATTACTAATCCAATAGGCATCTTTTCATTGAACTTCCCCATGCTGTGAAATGAAAGTGACACATGAGGAAGTCCATTTCATGCACACTCATCCATCCAAGCCAAGACAAATGCATGCTTACACACTTTGATATGTATATTTGACTTAAATATCAAAATTGAGTAGACCTAAGCATAAAATCTTGATCAAAATTTTTGAACCAAAAGGTCCTTGTGGCTATGTTCGGCCGAACCACACACACATACCTTTGGTGTGTGTTGGTCACTTAATACTTAAAACCATATAACCCTAAACCTTCCTTTGGCCTATAAATATCCTATTTTAACACACACTAGGGTTTCATATCATTTTCAAAAGTCCCCTCCAAACAAAATTTCACAAAACATTGTATGCAAGATAGGTACGGGACCTCTTTTTCCCCTCTCTGTCCACAGATGGCCAACAAACACCCTTTTTAGGGTTTTCATATCTTTGATTTCTAGCATGATCCACACAGTCCAAGTTCATTTCTAAGAGCATCTAAGGTGTTTTGAAGCATTTGGTTTTGTGATAATGGGTATCTTTGATTTAAGGTTTTATTCAAGATTCTACAAACAGACAGTTTGATTATTATTTGGGGTTTTTTCTAGATCTATTATTTTGGGGTATAAATCTTGTGATTTCACTACTTGTTCTTCATTCTTGTAAGTATCTTGAATATTTCCCTTGTGGTTTCCTATGTTCTTCTTATTATGTTCAAGATACATAACATCTATATTTGTGTATTCAATTTTGAAAGATTTTAAAGACAAGATTTCAATAAATAGATGAATAACTATAAGCTTATTTTTATCTAGTTAAATATTAATGTTCTTGGTGAGATGAGAATTGATGAGTGTGCAACAATATGCATGAGGGATAAGGTTAGAATTTAGGTGTGGTTTTATTTGTGGAATAGTTGTGAATGGAGATTAGGTGTAGATTAGGCACTAATGGTGAAGTTTGGGTAAATTTTGGTTATGCGTTTTTTACAAACAAGTGTTTGCTGTCCTGCATATGTTTTGAGGTTTTTCGTCGACCTACAACATGTCTTCATAGGCGTAAAAGTAGTTTTTGGAGAGCTCGTTTCGAATAGATAGTTTTTCATATATCGCACATTAAAATTGGATTTAAAACGACCAAGTTATAGCCAAATGAAACTTGAAACATTTTTCGGCAAAACCAAATGAATATTGCTTATGTGAATATTAAAACGGGTTTTTGGACATTTTGAGACTTTCTAAACACTAGCGAAACCATAAAGTATGACACATACTATTAATAGTATCAAATTAAAGACGTCGTAAACATATTTTGGGAAAACCGAGAAAGTTACTAAAAGAAAGTAATGTTTGGTTAAAAAAATTTAGGCGAAACGGACATAGAAATTTAAGTAATATAAGCGTAGTTTAGTGCGTTTGAATTGATGGAAACATAACAAACTGAAAGGGCCGGTAATAACGTCCCGACACTAAAAACTTTCCTAAACGAGAAACTTTCAAAAAATAGTAATTTTTTGGTAAACGCGAACTTAACGAAAAACTATATTGATTTCATTTACGATCATGTTTTTTTAACAAACCTAATGCAAACACATACAAGAATGGTATTTTGTGTGGATGAACAATGTGCAATTCTTGGCATACTTTCCGTGTTTCTAAGACGCGTTATTATTCTAGGTCGCGGCTAGATTTCTATATCACATTTTACTTGCGTGATTATCATTTGCTCATTTTGCTAAGGTGAGTTCACAGCCCCATGTTTTTACTACTTTTCTTTAATATTTTGGGGTGAGAAACATTGCTTGTTTTTAAACTAAGGACCACAGTACTTTACGTTTTACTTTTCTGATATGTGTTGCCTACGTAGCGAATCAGACCCAGTAATGCCCGAATATTATCATAACCGACAAATTGCTTAACCGACCGTACGGGTTTAAGTGGCGCGAAATTTGTAAATAGATCTATTTGGGATAATTAATCCCATATCTGGGTAAGTCCCCGAACAAACGTATATATACCATGTCCGGAATGTCATAGGTGATCTTGTGTCAATACCATCTAGGGCATGAATACTATTTGGCATATAAAACTGCTTCCTTTTAAATTGCGCTTCGTGTCATGAGCTTAGTGCAACATTAAAAAAAAATAATTCTTTTATGTAATGTTATATCTTTATAACTGTCACGCGCGAACTGTGAAACATGTGGTCCACTTTTATATTAAAAATTCAAACCTATGAAATTCACTTAACTTTATGTTGACCGTTTAGCATGTTTTTTCTCAAGTCTTATCTTGGATGTCTTAGCTTGCTTATTTGGTCGCTATGCATTGGGCCGATTATTCAAGAAATGCTATTATCTACTATTTTTAAACATCTGTTGTCAATTTCTAAAACTTGTATTCGCTTCTGCGATTTTCTTTAAACTTATGTCAAACATCATATATTAATTAATAGCAACGAGTGTTGATTTTCAGAATCGAAACCCTTAGAGGTCGTTCTTTGTATCTTGTGTGATGTGTATTATGACGTCATGCCCCCGAACACGTGTTTCCGACTAGGCCCCGTTTGGGGGTGTGACAGTCATCATGTCCCCTCAGTCTAGGAGTCGTGACTGCGGTCATGGTTGCTAGACTACCAAATACCTCCAACAACTATAAAAACGTTGTATCCTCCGAAACCTCATTTGTATCCCCGTAGCGTAATAATAGGACCCGTTTATCAAGAAACGGCGAAAATGACTAAATGATGGGATGTGTGGGCCCACAACCGTTTCACCTACCTCTGAATCTCAGCCATCCAAAAAGTAAGTGGAGACAGGTGTCAAACATCCAACTGGGCACAACTGTCAAGGATATATTATAAATAGGACCAGCGATAACTGTTCATGTTTACAGAGTTTTCAAATCAAACCGCCATTTTCACACATAGAACCGCATACGTCATTTATTCCCACGGAATCGCATCACGCCAGGTTAGTACACCGCGCCACTTTTTAAAACTGATTAAAAATGGGTAGGGATACAATTCAACTAGAGGACGCCGTATCAACATCCCGTAAGAGTAACTCCAAGAAGTGTACCTCAGAGTATGGGGTATTCCAAGAAATTGCATCCGGATTGCCTGCCCAGAGGAAAGCATACATGGATTTCCAGAGGCAAAGTTGGCATTTACTAAAAACCCCAAGTTCTTGTGAATACCCCGAAACTATCGTATCCCCCTGTCACAATTCCTCTTCGACATCCTAAGGTATTACCAAATTTACCTTTCACAACTGTCAGTGATAGGCGCGGCCAAAGTGAGTCACTATGAAATCAACTGCCGTGTCCTGAACATAACCCCCACACTGAACTTGTTTCGTGTGTTCTACATTCCGTCCTACAATTCTGGGTGGATGTCGTTCAGCAAGCGACCGGGAAAGAACACCCCACAATGTTACATCAAGCCCCTCGACTCCTTGAAAAACTAGAACAATCGGTTCTTCTGGGTGGACGAAAACATATTCCCCACCGTTATGGCATGGCGTACTGGTGCCCCAAAGGATGGGATGCCACCAGCAGATTCCTATTCCGCATTGGACGTAACGACGTTAAACACACGTCGAACCCCTTTCCAAAAACAACCCGAGCTCTTATTATGCCTAGTAGGGCTGAGTCGGAGCTACTTTCTAGGGGACGACGTGTATCCCATATTTCTCTATGACGATGACCGGGTTGGGTGTTTTATGAACTGCTTTTACTTCTCTTATATTTATGAGAATATACTAACAATCTGTGTGTGAATGCAGAGATGGACTTGTTCACTAACAGTACCCCCTCAATCCTACCTAGGGTGAAGAGAACCGGGACACGTACGCGGACCCCAGTGCCGCCCGGAGCAACAATAGAACTGCCACTGCCAACCGTGTTTTATAGACATGGAGGAACATAAACAGGACGTGCGGAATCCTCGTGAACACCTTCTAACCGTAAGATAAATCACCCCTGGAATTTTGCCGACAAGACCCACCCCCCGCATTACTGAGAGGGTCCGAGGACTGAAGATCCTACGGGGAGAAGTTCCAAGCATAAGAGTCCACCGATACAGAGAAAATCCCACGACCAGCGGGCGGTAGCTCCCATGACCAGACCTGAGGTAGGAAGGCAGCCATCAAGGGTCCCTTATCAGCAAGAGGAAGCCCCGCAAAAAGGTAATGATGAGGCGGAGACAAAATGCGCCGCCCAAGGTGTTTAGGAAAGACCACGCTTCCAGCCGCCTGACAAAGTACCCACGAGGAAATCACCGGGCCGTCAATGGTTAGCGATGGGCACCACCTTGCGTCACACTACTAAATGCTAAGAATGTAGCGATATTCCCTGGCCTGCTGTCCATATCTGAACCGCACCGCTACCCGAGCAAGACATTTGCCCAGTTATATCCGATCTGAATGCTATTAATTATTTTTATCCCACAAGTATAGTTATGCTAACGAAGCAAATGTGCCTTATATTGTGAATGCAGGTCCTTCGAGATCCCCACTGAAAATGTAGCCACCACGGAGGTGCAAGACCTGCACTCTGCGGAGAGTTTAGAGTCAAGGAAATCGACCTCTTACCCATCCATGGTCGGGTCGCCTGAAGGTATCTATCAGCCGGGGTGGGGCGTGACCAACAGCTGCTGCCTGGATACCTCGGGCTCATGCCAAGACGTGGTAGATCACATAGTGCCGCTGGGGTACTTCTTTGAGTTGCGTCATATGCCTAACGCTGATTTTCTAATCCAATACAACAGAAACTCGATGCGGCAGGTGGCTATGGGTTCCCAACTGAGGCTACGGTTTGAACAAGAGGTTAGGTTGTTGAAGAAAGCCAAAGCTCAAATAGCCATACGGGATCAGAGGATTCAAGTGAGGGAGGAGGAGATAAAAAGGTTGGGCCAAGAAATTCAATCCCTCCGGATTGTTAAAGAGGAAGTGCATGGCCTTCGTAATCGAACAAAGAACTTGGAGACCCTGATGGAGGCCGAGGTTGATATGAAGAGGGCCGCGAAGGCTAATAATGTCGACTTACTATAGGAAAGAAAGCCTACGCTTTAAGTACTCAAACCTCCCAGTTAATAACAATCAGTTTCTCAAACAGGTTGTCCAACCTTCAAAGGCGCAGGTCACGGGAGAGAGAAAATAAAAGCCTCCTATGCGTAGATTAAAGAAATAAAAAGATGACAGGTTGAACATTGGTGCGCGAAATGGATGCAGCGTATTGGATGCGCTGCGCATAGATTTTGATGACAGTTGTACCTCATATATGCTGACGGCAATCACAGTTGCCGGATGGGTTATCGGCATGGTTACGCCTAGCTGTCATAAAGTGTTGCTTGAGTCTACTGAACTAAGGTCAGGTGTTTACCGATGTCGTGTCTGCTGGGATCGCTAAAGGTAAGAACGAGGGGCTTAAACATGGGGTAGAGCACAAAAAAATCTAAATTAGACTTAGCGGCTGTTGAGGCGTACGACCCTGAGGCCGATGCTAAGTATAGTCGCGGGCCACTGCATGTATCTAAAAGGAATTTAAAATTTACCCTCGTATTGATCACTGGAGAAGCTGAAGGATGCCTCCATAGACGTGATTATTGCATCCTTACACTTGCACAGTGAAGCAGTAGCAGACCTCTCAGTGGGTCCCGCGAGATCGCCCCAGCTTCTTCCTAACTAAAGATCCATAAAGTACCCAGAGTGGTACTCGACCCTAGCCCTAACACCCTAAATTTTTCACATATAGCAGCGGAAGCTAATTTGGGGTATTATTTCATAGTACAAATAGTCATAATCATATAGAAAACGACCCAAAAGATACGTATTAAAAGAATAAGTTATCATTCATTATGTTCATCCAGAGTTTTTTAACAAACAGATGTCCCAAAAATCTACATGAAACATAAAGGTATTAAAATGAACCAGGTTTAGTCATCATCAAGTCTGTGCCGACTACAGTGCCATAAGATATGTCATTTACCTGAAGATAAACATTTTAAAACGTCAACACAAAGGTTGAGTGGAAATTCATAGGTTATGTTAAACAGTTTGAATACAATCATCATAATATGGTTTAACGTGTTATAATACACCCATGAGTGTAATAATTGCAATGTGTCCAATTATAATAGAAAACAAGTATTAATTCATCTCATGGCACTCAAACTGACTTGTGCATATATCAATAATGATATATATATTCATAATGGCCCCCGTGGTAGCAATAGCCATATACCTCAATTATTATAGAAAACAGTATTATTGCCCTAAGCTCATGACATCGAGACCTTGAAAGTATAGGTACACCAACGGGGAAACTAAGTCCCAAATAGATATATTCACAGCATCTGTGCTTACTCCGAAAAGTAATTAACGATTCATGATAGTGGGGTCTTAATGGCAAAAGTAAGGACTTAGACAATAATATATCAGGATAGCATACAGTTAGAAAAATACTTGTATTCATGATTTATAGCATGTATCCCCCTTGCGGGTTTATGAAACATTTCAAAGATTTAAAATGCGAGGCTATGAACTCACCTTAACAGGGAAAATCTGATTGATGGCAAAAGTATATCAAGTGAAAGTAACGGCCTCGTCACGCAACCTGGGGTAATATGTCAAGTCTTAGTGTGATGGTTTATGTTTCAAAACTTCATAAAGTTTAACGTATTACTTTGATTTATTAATTTATGGAAATATTGTATCACTGTTTAGGCTATCATAATCCAGAGGCCATGTAGTATTGTTTGAGGAGTCAGGGCACTTTAAATCGTAAACCCAGCAAACTCGTCAAAACAAATACCCAAATGGAACCCCTCACATGAAATTCCCTAGTAACGTGATACAATAAGATTTTAAGTTTCTTCAAAAGCTAGTCGATGATAAATTACGTTAAATATATAACGTAATTGTTTTATAATGCGTCGATCGTTGATTAATAGCGATAAATGTGTCGGGTTTTAATGAGATCGAGTTTTATAATATAAATATATATTTTTATATTTTATATAAAAATATTATGTCTTATATTTTTAAGAATACAAAAATGGCAATATATACCCTTGGTTTATAAACTTTTACAAGTTTAGTCCTTTATATAATAAGTGTATAAATATTAAACCTTTAACTTTGAAACTTGGCAAGATAGGTCCTTATAGTTATAAATTTGGAATAATGACATTTTCAGCCCCTCTAGTTATAAATTTTAGAAAGTTATGATTATATTACCCCTATTGCATGAAACATTTGCAAATTCAAGTCCAAAAAGTCATGCAAGCTTATTTTAGGATTCCAAATGATATTTGCAGGTTATAGCTTATTAGAATAAGCTAAAATAAGATGTTTTAACGTAACAAAAGTTTAGAAAAAGGATTTGTTAGCTAGAAAATCAAAACGGGTCATTTTTAGGGTTTTAATAAAAAACGCATGGGTTTGAGGATTCAAGGCTTTAACAAGAGTTCCTATATGATATTAAGAATATTATGAACATTCTAATACAGATTATATCCTTATTGAACAATATTTTGAGCTTACTTGAGCTAAAATGGGTCGAAATGGGGTTTTCGGGTTCGTACGCCTAGTAACGACTTCAAGAGCTTCTTTTTCTTGGTTCTTGGCTTCAATTCTGATCTTAGAGACTTCACTTGACCTTCCTTGATCCTCCTTAGAACTCCATTTGTGAGTGTGATAGATTTTGAGGTGTGATTTGAATGAATGGGGGTCTTCGGCTATTTATAGGTGCGAAAACACCTTGGTGGCCAAGTTTGGTGTTTTGATTAGTGTCAAGAATAGGATAGATGACTAAGGGAAGCTATGGTGATGACTCTTGAGGGCTAGACGTGTAGCTAAGCTTGATGTTGTTAAAGGTTCTGGAAATGGTATGGTGGCGTGACGAGTACAAATGGGTGACACAGGGAACGGTCACTGTACGGCCAAACTTGGTGGCCAAAGGGAGGTGGTATGGAGCGTGATTGGTTTTCGTCGGGGGCTATTACTTGTGACATGTTGTGAGGGTCATAGAGGTGCCCTAGATGGTGCTAGGTTTCTAGCCTTAGGTGCTAAATGGGTCATAAACATGAAAGAAAAAAGCCGGTTTGTCGGGTTGGATTTAGGGTTTCAGCTTAGGATTTAGCGGTTTTGCATTCGTGCTTTCTAGGCGGTAGGATTCTAAGGACTAGATTAGGGTTGTAGAGGATTAGGTGAGTATTAGGATTAGGAGTTTAGGATTTAAGGTTTAAGGTTTAGGATTAAGGTTTTGGGCTTAGTTTTTGGTGTAAAATGAATTAGGGTTCTTTAGGGTATGTTTAGGGTTTTAGATTAAGGTTTTAGAATGACTTAGGGTTTAGGTTTAGGGTTTAGATATTGTGCATTGAGTATTGTACCTTTTGCTAAAGTGGTGGTAAATAAATTAGAATGAAAACGGTGAAAAATAAGCTTATTTGAATTCATGATTCATGATTTTATACATTGTGCATTAAGAACTTGTACATTGATTTATAGGGAAATTATATTTCAAATGTTGTGCATTGTACACTTGTACAGATGCTTTGAATACTTGCACATTCAGTTTATATGTATACATTACATATAATTAGGTTTTTGATATAAATGTTAATTTTTAATGCTTGTTTTGAAATAACGTTTTGAAAAGTAAGTTAAATGGATAATGTACTTGGTAAAATTAATATTAAGATATAGAATTGACATATTAGGATGTTTACATGATATAAACATAGATATAGATGGCATTGGTAGAGGTTGAGTGAGCTCGTTTACTTTAGAGATGCAAGTTACGTTGCATAATGAGATAAAGCAAAAATTTCTCTGTAAATAGGTGATATATATATAATAGATGGATATTACAGTGCATCTAATTTAATAGATGGATAATTACATTGATGAAAATTACGGGTTGTTATACATACACAGTTTATTATGCACCCAATCCTGAATGTTATTCCTGCTTGATTGTATAATTTCGCCCGAATATAGCTTCACACATGCTCAAAGCTAGCTTGTATGCCACTCACGGATTTGTTAATACAGCTTCCAGGAATCACTAAAATAACTCAACTAGCCATATGCATTTCATGAATAGTTTCCTAGATCAAATTAGATCCTTTAATGCCTTATACTTTTGTGAAAATATAACACAAAAAGTAAGAATTTTAGTTCTGTATAACTAAAGTATACCCATGTTGCCTTTACTACTCATTTGTTACATTAATAAATTGACAGTAAGAGATCTAAGGTAAGGTATGTAAATATCTTATGGGACCATGTGACTGTCATTTGGAGATATGTTGACTTTTCAGATAGGGCTAATGGGTTTCTTCATATTCTTCATGATTTAGATTTAATCCTAGGTTTCTAATGTTGGGAATACTTAACCAGTCAAAACACTTCCAATATTTTATAATACAAGTTGGATATCGTCTCAATTTAGAAAAGGTGGGAAAATACCTGTCTTTATGTTATCCTTCTTACATGGTAGAAATTAAACATTACAAGAATCAATCCTTTTGTAACTAGATGGATCAAAATTGTCACCTCTAATGTGTGTGCATAATAAAGTGATCATATCATAAAATGTTCATTAAGTGGCCATCTACCCTCCCTGCAGATATCTACCATACGTCAAGAATTGGAAGAAGCAAAGCAAGCAGTGATAGAGTCAGAGAAAAAGCTAAAATTCAAAGAGGAACAGCAGCTGCTGCCATGGCAGCTAGAGACGCAGCCGAGACATCATTGAGATTGGCAGACACGAGAGCTACCCGCTTGAGGGAACGGGTGGAAGAGTTGACTAAGCAACTTCAAGGACTCGATACATGAAAGATCTCAAGCAATGCACACAGGTCTAGATACATATGCTGGCCTTAGCAATGGCTCGGTTTGGACCCTATAGGAGGACCCCGTCTACCAGACACGCATCAAAGTAGTTCAAATGAAATGGAGCTTTCTGAGCCTCTTTATTTAACAACATTTGTTGTTTTGGTTCATCTTTCTTTTTTTAGTCATACGCTTATAATGATAGAGTTTTTTTTTTCTAAAGTCTTCCTTATAGGCGATGTTCAATGTTGTTAATCTATTTGTTGGGAAACCTACACACTTTTATTAGTATAAATCGAATGACAGTAACACAATAAATTAACAGACAGTAATTAACAGAAAATTAAAGCAGTAATTAAGAACGAGGCTCGTGTTTAACACGATTCCCTTAAAACAGATTCGCCGTCTGTTTCCTAGGGTACAACGTCCAAAGCTGTTGTACAGCCGGACTTGACACACTTGCCTGAAAGATTACGGAAAGGATCGAGGTTTCTGATTGATGGAACTGCTGGAAATAGCCAGTTATGTATGGTATAGGAGTATCGTTTTCTGTGTGTGAAAAATGAATGAGAAGAGGTCGATTTATAGCTAAACCCTATCTTGGTCACCAAGCCAAGATAGCTGCTAAAATGCAGCTGATTTAAATCATTAGTATATATCTAAACCTTGATCAAAAAGTTTTAGATAAACTAGATAATTTAAACAAACACAAAATATTCTGGAAACCTTATCAGATAAGAAAACAAAATAAGTAGCAAAAAGATACGCGCATAGGCGACCTTTTAGAGCTGCATTCGTGTCCGCAGGTCGAGCGGGCTCGCATGAGTTCAGAAGCTTCAAACCCATTTTGGCCCAGAAATCCTATTTTTTGCACCTCCCCCCCCTTGTGTGCGCACGTAGGCGTGGGAGCATAACCAACCTAAAGGAATTTGGTAGCCAATACCAAGATGTCCTTATAAACCACTATCCACTTCTCTTTTTGGGCGATGTGGGATAGTTTTAGTTCCCAGATTTTATGTTCCACATGCCTCACTTTGAGACATGATATCTCATTCATCTTAACTCCACTTTGGACATACTTTAGCTCGTTGCAAAGCTCTCTTCGAGGAGAACGCAAAGCCCCAATCTAATATAAAGATATATAATATCTTTGGTATGTGCTATTTTACACATACCTTTTACCTTGTAAAACAAACCCAAAAGACCAAAAACATAATAAAATGGCAAATATATGCTTGTTTTTGTGTTTGTGTATGTGCAGGTATGTATATTAAAGAAATGGACAAAATTAAAGCAAAAACGAACAAAGCCGGACACAAGAAGGAAATAGTGCATAAGAGCCGAGAAGTTTTCTACAAAAAGTAAACAAAAGGTAACCCTTGGTCAACCTACAAAATGCCAAAACCCTCAAAATACCCAAAAGAGCCTTATTGTTAAATTAATTTTCACTAAAAGTCCTAAAACAATAACACCATTAGTCCTTAACCATTAAGGGACTAACGGTCGTTAAGTTCCTTAATAACTAATCCCTTAAACCCCTTAACCGAGCCCAAATCAAAACAATGGCCCATTTCCCTTAAATATAAACCGTAGCCCAAGTCAACACCTTCATAACGTCGGGTCAAACGAAGTTAAAAGAAAGAAAAAGGCGCCAATACCTTTTACTATTCACCTTCCATCTCAAACATTACCCTGCACCAAATTCACCCCTACTTAAATGGTAATTACCCTTGTTTCTAGAAGCTCTGATACCATCTGACACCTAGAGGAGCCACGTTGGCAATCTTGAGACATTTGATTGGCTACAAATACGTGGAAGGTCATAGACGGCTAAGATCAAGTGGTATGAAGACGGTTATGAATTAATGGTTGAGATCAAGGAGGGAGGAGCGTCCTTGGAATCTAGAATGTTCATCTCAAGGCTATAAAAGGAAGCTTTCACTCACAGTTTAAGGGCATCTAGATCTAGGAGTAGGAGTAGTGTAGGTAGCTTAATAATAGCTTAATTTCAGCTTATTTGTATTTTCTTAATGTAACTTTCATTTAAAAGCCATGTAATCTTTTGCTTTATTAATAAAATTGCAATTTACTTTAAAAACTGTGTTTTACTTTTATGAGAATTTTGCTAAATTTCTTCATTACAAATGTGTTTTAAATAAGCTTATTTATACTTCAATAAGCTCAAATAAGTTCTTATAAAGATCATTTAAGATAGATTTCTCAACTTCAAATCAGATTAGATAAAATCTCATTTACCTTTGCTTATAATGGATTGCTTAATGAGGGATGATAAGCCAATTTTGGACGGGCTTATGGACTTACTGGCTTGTTTATAACAAGTCAGAGCTTGTTGATTAGCTCTTAGAGCCTTATTATCCCTGTTTAGTGCAAGGGATCAAGGTACACTCTCATTTTCTATTTTAGCCTTTTTTTTAACATCTACTGTTCAATTGCTTATCATGCTATTCTGTGCTTATTTCTTTATTAGTTATGCTTAATGTGTGTTAATTATGCTTATTTGATCTCAATTGATGCTTTTCATAATCTGTTTTAGCTTTAAATTGCAAATTCTGATTTTTAAGGGGTGTTTGGTTTAAGGTATAAAATGGGTCAATTTGGTTTTAACTTTGGGTTGGTCCTTCTAGTCAAGTTTGATTAGCTTAATTTAGGATTTGTAATCAGTTACTTTTAGTTTTTAAAAGTTCAATTTAGCTTAATAGGGTTTAAAATAGTCATAGTTTAGGTCTGTGATAAATTAGCTTCATAAAAATGCTTATTTTCTAGGATTTAGCTTAAAAACTTTTTAAGTCACTTTAGTAGTAGTTTTTAAGTCATTGTGTAACTAAATTTAAGGTTTGATAGTCTGCATTAGTTGGTTTTGTGTTTTGAGTCAATTGCATCAGTAGAGTAAAATAGCTAATAAGCTTAGTTCAAGCTTAAGAATAAGAGGGTAAAAATTAGATTTAGCTTTTCAAATTTGGTGCTCAAGTAGCTTGTAGACCATATTTCATAGGTTAGGGCTTAATTTTGTTTACAAAGTTCATTTTAATTTCTGTTTTTGATCTGCAATTTAGCATATTGTCATTTTCATTAAGTTTTAAAGAATAGTATAATATGTCTGGTAAGCCTTTTTCATTTAGCTTTTTCCTTAAGCGTTTAACTTTCAAACTCATTTTTAAAAGTTATTTTGAGATCAATTTTTTAGGATGTATAAGCTAGATTATCATAATAGTCCATTTGCAAGCTTTAAAATAAGCTCAAAGTTACTTGATTACCTGTTTTGAACTCAGTTTGGCATAAGTGCTTATTTGAAGTTTTTCAGGTTTTGGCTTTTGTTTTTGCTTAATTCATGCTTAGTTTTGCTTGATAGGTTAGTGGTAGCGTGTAGGTAGCTTTTATAGTTTAAGTTTAAGCTTATTTAGTTTTTCTAGCTTAAGTCATTTAGTGAAAAAGCCCAAAATTCTTTTAAGACATTTCTGTTTGTTCTATAAGCTGTTTTCAGCTTATTTTTGATTTTGAATAAAGTTGTCAAAAATATAAAAAAGGGAAGATGGAAGTCGGGGGTGAGCAAGGCTCGAACCCCCGACCTCAACACCCTCAACCTTTTTAAAGCCTCATCACACACTCCTCTCACCAACGTGCCCTGGGGACTTTTTCGTTTTAACTTTGCAATATTAATCTCTTATACACGCTTTACACTATTTAGCTTATTAAGCGTTTTAGCTTATTTGGCAGCTTATTTGATAAGCTGTGTTACCAATCTTATTTTTCTTAGAACAAGCATTGTTCAAGCTACTTTTGCTAATTTTTTTAGATTTTTATTAAATAGTCTAGTATTTTTAAACATTTAATTTTGTTAAAATCGTTTTTAATTCATAAAAAATTATAAAAAAGTCAAAAAAATATAATTCTTTTAAAAAAAAATTTCTTTTAACATTTAGAACCTAGAAAAATTAGATTTGCTTTCGTGGGGTTTAAATTGCAAAATCTTGTTTTTTAAAGAATGGGATTGAATCCCGTTCATGTTTTTAGAGTTTTAAGCTTAATTCTTCTTCGTTTTAGTCTAGTTTTCTTTGTCCTAGCGTTTTAGTAAATTAAAACTTATAAAAACCAAAACAATCATTGTAGGATTTAATTTTGATAATATTTTCTATTATTTGGGATTTTAATTGTCGCGTTTTTAATTCCCGTTTACGTTTTATGCTTTCATGGTTCATTGTCATTGCTTGCTTACTTATTTTCATGCGTTTATCTACTTGTCATTTATATTTAGTAGGATTTAGAAAACCTAATTAAAAAAATCTTTGAAACAATTCAAAACGCGCGATCACGGACTTAACCGATTTTCAATTCACGCTTCGTCGAGGGAAAACGACCCGGGAGGTTTTTGAGACAACTTTGGTTAAAAGTCTATTTCTCAAACTCGACGGAAAGTACTTACTATACTATTATTTGATACTAATCCTTATATACTTTTATATTATATATATAGTGTGTTCGGACTCGTATCATTATTGTTGTTGCGATATTTGGGGTAGTCGTTGTTGTCGATGGTGTTTCTTTTATCTTCAAACTTTCGTTTATGATCATTGGTTTCCTTCTTAGCAGCCAGAACATGCATTATTATTTTGATAACCTTAGTCTGTGAGCTATGTTGGGGCTTCCTCAGAATCCACGAGGTCTAGTTTGAAGCAAGGAACGTTTCCTTTAATGCTTTGGGGCAATCCCCCGATGAAAGCTTCTATAAGTTTCTCAGAATTTGGCACCATGTTTGGACATAAGACTGCCAATTCCTGAAATCTTCTAACGTAAGTCTGAGATCATCACCTTTCACATACCAAGTTTTAAAATACCCGTCTTCCATTTCGTGACTTTCAGTTCGAGGGCAATACTTATTGGTCAAGAGCCTTTTCAATTCGGTCCAGGTGATCTTATTGGCTTGTTCTATTCTGATAGGTTGGGCGTATGCATTCCACCAAGACAAGGCATCATTGGTTAGAGTACCATAGCAAATGTCACACTTCTTCCTCGGCACACTTGCTACGAGAAAATACTGATTCAGTACGTTCAAACCAGCGGATGAGGTTAACAGCTCCTTCCGTGCCATTGAAGTAGAAAGGTTGACAGTTATGGAATCTTTGTAGTAATTTCCTCATTCTGCTACAAAAGGGATTACTCTGGTCCAATGTTCCTATTGGGATAGTCGGCATTGTAGCCATGGGCAGCAGCTTTGCTTCCAGGCTGCAGAAATATCCAGCAATCAGTTGCCAGATAGCATCCTGAGTCATAGCTGGTGTTGCAGATGTTGATGACCTTTTGAGGCATTCTGTCACATAAGACAACACAAAATGAGAATAAAATGATATAGTCATATCACAAGTTAAGGTATGAAAAAAAAAAAAGACTTGTGATCCAATCTTTGATATTAGAAGAATACAACGAATTTTTTGAATTTTAAGACTTCGAGAGATAGATACGGAAATAATGGAATGAGTGATCCAACAAAAGTCTTAGTGTTTTCAGGTGGTGAAATCTTCTTGAGAGAGTTAGAAAAAATGTTTCCTGATGAGGCCGGGAAATAGTTTAGAATGTTCATGGAGGAAAAAGCATCCTCATATCGGAATCAAAGGGACGAAATTAGAATGAAGGATAAGATATGACTGTAACAACCCAGTAGTAAATAACATAAGTTATTTATATAATAGTATAGTAGTTATGTATTTTTACATACTATTCGAAAAAAGTAGGGCATCTTCGCAATTCAGGGAAAGTAGTGGCACGGAGGACATTGATTGATACAAAAAGAAAAGTGGTTAGTAGTTAAAGGTTTTTGACCTGTGTTCTCCTACACCATGGGGGGGCCCGCTGAAGACCATTCTGTAACACCCCCATTTTGATAAATATAGCAGTCTAAGCTATATCTGGGTATCAAATGCACCATGGCTATCAACAAATCATAATCATAAAAATTACTCAAAAGAACGTTGTTCCAAAAGATACGTTATCAATTCATACTTCAAAAATCAGAGTTTTTAAAAAGGCAGGTACCAAAATACAGGACATTTACAATGTGAATGATACAAGTTTTTTTGCCATCTTCAATCCATGCCACCCTGCCATATGTTTGCTCAATTACCTGGGATAAACATGCATACAAATGGTCAACACAAAGTTGAATGAAATTCATAGGTTAAAGGACATAGTTGAATACAAGTTTATCATAATGAAAATATGATATTGCAGGGATAATTACATGGAGAACATTATATCCGGAGACAGTATATCATGAGAACATATTATCACCCAAACCATGAATCACAAAAAGAACATTAAAGAGATATTAAGAGATACTACCCAAAGAGACATAAAGAAAATTGGGAGATACTACCTCAAAATTGATATTAAAAAGAAATATTGGGAGATACTACCCAAATAGATATTACATAAATATTGGGAGATACTACCCAAATAGCATATTGAATAGATATGGAATACGTAACCCAAATAGACATTAAAGATATATTGGGAGATAACTCCCCAATAGATATTGAAGAGATATATAAGGAGATACTACACAAATAGACATTAAAGAACATATTAGGAGATACTACCCAAATAAAAATATTAAAGAAATATTGGGAGATACTAACCAAAATATATTAAAGAATATTGGGATACATACCCAAATAATATTTAATAGATATATTGGGAGATCTACCCAATCAGACATTAAAGAATATTGGAAGATACGTACCAAATTAGATATTGAAGAGATATTGGGAGATACTTACCCAAAGAGATATTAAAGAGATATTGGGAGATACTACCCAAAGAGACATTTTCATGTACTTGAGGACAATAATATATCAGATAACATATAATATAGAAAACACTTGCATTCCATGGTTTTTAATAGTAGTATCAGGGATTATAAAGTATGTTAAGGTTATGAAACTCATAAATTCTTTGAAAAGAAATCCACAACGTTAAAAAGATAAACGAGTAATAAAGAGTTTTGTAAACAAACATGTATCCCCCACAGCGGTTATAAATCATTATATAAGTAATGCGAGTTATGAACACAACCCTTAAACAGTAGAGTGATCGCCAAAGTGTAAAAGAAATGAAAATGGCGACATTATGGTAGTATACGATGATATCTACTTCGGCTGAAAGTATACTCAAACTTGACAAGAAAATGGCTTCAACATGCAACACTCAACCTGGGTTTGAGCTAAAGTCTTGGAAACAGATCGAAAATCGGACTTTTAGCTTCGTACACCAGAATAAAAACGACTTCGAGGCTTCCAAGAAGGCTTCCATCTTTCTCTTGAATTACTTCTCTTGGGACCTCTTAGGAACTTAATTGATCATAGAATTGAAGCAAGCAAGAGCACGGAGAACACCTTAAGTTAATTTTAGAATTGTTTAAGAAAGAGGAGTTGTATGCCAAGTTTTTGAAGTGAGAATTTTGGATTCCCAAAGTACAATTTCTCAGTCACATGATTGATAGTCAAGGCATTTACGTGGATCTCGCAAAGATCAAATCTATTAAAGATTGGGCATCTCCTAAGACACCAACGGAGATTCATCAATTTTAGGTCTTACCGGCTACTACCGAAGATTCATTGAAGGTTTTTCAAAGATTATCAAGCCAATGATCAAGCTAACTCAGAAGAGTGTGAAGTACGAATGGGGAGATAAGGAGGAAGAAGCTTTTCAATTATTGAAGCAAAAATTATGTAGCGCGCTAATTTTGGATTTACCCGAAGGAACCGAGAACTTTGTTGTTTATTGCGATGCTTCGCATAAAGGTTTGGGTGCTGTGTTAATGCAAAATGAGAAGGTTATAGCTTACGCTTCTCGACAACTGAAGATTCATGAAAAGAATTATACAACTCATGACTTGGAGTTAGGAGCTGTAGTGTTCACTCTAAAGATTTGGAGACACTACTTATATGGCACAAAGTGTACTGTATTCACTGATCGTAAAAGCTTACAACATATCCTTGATCAGAAGTATTTGAACATGAGGCAACGTCGTTGGTTGGAGTTGCTTAGTGATAACGATTGTGAAATTCGTTATCCCCCAGGAAAGGCGAATGTAGTGCCAGATGCTTTGAGCCGAAAAGAACGGATCTAGCCATTACAAGTTTGAGCCTTAGTTATGACTATTGGTTTGAATCTAACCGTGTAAATTTTAAACGCTCAAGTCGAGGCAAGGAAAGTTGAAAACATCAAATTTGATAACTTAGGAGGTATGATCAAGAAACTTGAACCCCGTGCAGACGGAACATTGTGTTTAAAAAATAGAAGTTGGTTACCATGCTTTGGTGACTTAAGAGCTTTGATTATGGACGAGTCGCATAAATCGAAGTATTCAATCCATCTAGGGTCCGACAAGATGTACCATGACTTGAAGAAATTGTATTGGTGGCCCAACATGAAAGGAGATATTGCTACCTATGTAAGCAAGTGTTTGACATACTCGAAGGTCAAAGCTGAACACCAAAAACTATCTGGTTTGTTGGTACAACCTGAGATATCTCAATGGAAATGGGAGAAAATCACTATGGACTTTATCACAAAGCTACCTAAGACGTCAAGTGGTTACGATTCCATTTGGGTAATTGTTGATCGTCTTACCAAGTCTACTCACTTTTTGCCAATGAAAGAAACCGATACGATGGAGAGATTGACGAGACTTTACTTGAAAGAAGTGATCTCAAGACATGAAGTGCTGGTCTCTATCATCTCTGATTGTGATAACAGATTTACATCGCATTCCTAGCAGTCACTCCAGAAAGCTTTGGGTACTCGTTTGGATATAAGTATGGCTTATCATCCACAGATCGATGGTGAAAGCGAGAGAACCATTCAAACCCTGGAAGACATGTTACGCGCTTGCATAATAGATTTTGGAAATGGTTGGGATAAACATTTACCGCTAGTAGAGTTCTCCTACAATAAAAATTACCATACTAGCATCAAGACTGAACCATTTGAATCACTTTATGGTCGCAAGTGTCGATCACCTGTTTGCTGGGCCGAGGTCGGAGATGCTCAGCTCACTGGTCCAGAAATCATTCATGAAACTACCGAAAAGATCGTGCAAATTAAAAGCAGAATTCAAGCCGCACGTGATCGTTAAAAGAGTTACGCCGATGTGAGGCGTAAGCCTTTAGAATTTCAAGTGGGAGACAAAGTCATGTTGAAGGTATCACCTTGGAAAGGGGTTATCCGTTTTGGCAAACAGGGGAAGTTGAACCCGAGGTATATTGGACCTTTCAAGGTGTTAGCAAAAGTAGGAACCGTTTCTTATAAACTTGAACTTCCTCAACAATTAAGCAAGGTTCATAGCATATTTCACATGTCTAATCTGAAGAAGTTCTTGTCCGACGAATCGCTTGTGACTTCGTTGGATGAGATTCATATTGATGACAAGTTATATTTCGTAGAAGAACCCATGGAAATTATGGACCGAGAGGTCAAGCGGTTGAAGCAAAGCCGCATTCCTATCTTCAAGGTTCAATGGAACTCTAGGATAGGCCCAAAGTTTACGTGGGAACGCGAGGATCAATTTCATAAGAAGTATCCGCACCTGTTCGCAAACCCCGCACCTTCGTCAAATACCACGAATTGAGCTTTGGGGATAAAGCTCTTTTAACGGAGGAAGACTGTGACAATCCGTAATTTCAAGTCATTTTACGTCAATAAACTCTCAACTAATTATTTTGTGCTTTTACGCATTTACTTTTAATTTTAACCGTAAAGTTATATCACGTAAACCAAAAGTCAACAATTAATGTAAACCGGCATTAAATAAATAAAAGTTTACGTCAAGCAAGTGTTATATAATTATTACGAAGATAATTTATAACTTTTCGTATTTTATTTTTGTACGTTACGTAAAACGTTTACGTTTCGCGTTTTGAGCTTTCATGCATGCATGTAAACTCTACCACCTTTCTACACTTAACCAAATACCCACAATTATACCCAATACCCAAAAATTATATAATTTTTACCCAAAACACACCATGGCCGGTTGTATATAGATAAATATACACAAATCAATACCAAGTTGCTTAGATAAATACCATGTGCTAGTTTTGAGCATTTTATTCAAGGTTTTCTTACAAGTTCTATCAACCTTCTTACAAGGCCACTCCCCTCATACCAACCTTTTACAAACGCAAACCCTCCCCATTAAATCATGGATTGTGTAAGATTTGACTTCCTAGATATTTTAACTATAAAAGGAACTAGCAACAAGTCTTTCTCACTTCACTTCTCACTTACAAAAATAAAAAACACTCTCTCTTTCTCTCTAGGAGCTCACGGCTCAATAATAAACCATAGAAATTTTTATAGTTTTCATTTTTTTAATATTACAAGTATACAAGTGTGATCAATGGTATTATCTAAGGTGCTTTAAGTTGATTTGCAAGTTAGGGTTTCCAGTTTAAGCAAGGGTTTTCAAGATCTAAGTTAAGGTTTCATAAATTAAGATTTGGGTTTTTGATATGGTTTTTAGGTTAAAATAAAAAACTAGGATTTCTTTTGATCATCATCTTTGTAAGCATACTACATTTACTCTTTTGATTTTCATACATATTGATTATGTTCTTACATATTTCTATTCTTACATAATGTATTTATATATATGAACATCAAGATTATTAAGTTATATCACCAACTAGTAAGCTTTTATAAACATTTGCAAAGAAATCAAGAACACTACTTACTTATATAATTATTAAGCATGTTATCAAGTTGTTATTCATAAACTAGCTTATTGGATTTTATAAGTTATTTCATTATATTGTGAAGTGTTGGATGAGATTAGGTTAGTTTGGATTTGTTGATTGTGAAGGAGGTTGAAGTGGTTAGATTAGAGGTTGTTGTTTTGTAAAAATGAGGTTAAAATTATAGTTTTAAAGTGTGTAAAACCCCCCTTAGGACAACAGGTTTAAAACAGTTAGTTATGGATTTTTTGACGAGTTAAAACCTCAAAAATATGCTACTTCATTAAAATACGAATCCGTGGACATAAAGAACGCGAAAAACGGATGTAAAACGAAGAAGTTATGGTCAAAACTAGATTGAAACAATACTGACAAAAACAATTTTTCGACAAAATCTGGCAAATTTATAATTCGTATTTTAAACCATTTTCGAGTCTGAACCGGCTTAAATATAAAACTAGAATGTTGTCCGGAATAATTTTTCGGTAAAGTATCGCGAATTTTGAAGCCCAAAAGTGTAACACGGAAGAATAAATCTTAATCCAATTGGACTATTTTTTGGAAAGTGTCACAAAAATTCTTGCACACTTTTTACAAGTAATAAAAGCTGATGTGAATAGTAAAACGCGTTTTCGGATGTTTTCGGGTCCGTTTGGACTATAAAAACCTTAAGAAATAATATAGCATCACTTATATAATATTTATACGCATTTTAAACTTTATAAAGATTATCGTATAAATTAACTAGACTATATATATACTATATATATATTATATATATATATATATATATATATTATATATCTATATATTTATCTATACATATATATTATATACTATATTTTATATATTTACTTAATATATATAGTAGTTAGGACTCAAATGAGAAGTTTTCTTAAAATAGGAAAGGATAAGAAGTAATATAAATCGCATATCCGAGATGCACCGACTTAAATTAGAGCTCTACTATAATCTTAGATGCTTTTATATGACCGCATTCAAGCCTTTTAATTAGATGCATTATTACTTATATTAGATGCATTTCATGATTTCTCATGTTTTTTGTTCCTCTGCACAGTGCCTAAAAAAATCATGAAGATCTATTTGCTCCATTACACATCAAATTTACTTCGAAACTGAAATGGTAGCATCTTAATATGTCATAGAAATGCATTAATGCAAAGGCGTTGCATCTCAAATGTGTAGTTTTAGTCACTTCTCACCACTTCTTATTTTAATTTACTTCTCACTGGATCCCTACTATATATATATATATATATATATATATATATATATATATATATATATATTGTCGTTGCAAAAATAATAAAAGTGGTAAACTTAAGGAAAACATTATTTTGATTTATAAGCTAAGTCTAAAACTATTAGGTAGTGATATAACAAGATAAAATATAGTGCATTGTTCTATATATTCATGCGTATTCTAAATCGACCTATAATTAAATAGGTTGCATACCGGTCTTTATCGAAGACATTTCTAGTTGATTTTTCTAGAAATCAATTCCATCACTTGAGTTGAGTTTATAGCCCCACTTTACTTGTTTAACAACACTTTACAAATCTCGGGGTGAGATACAGGCCATGTTTTACATTTGGACGCAAGTACTATTTTAAACATATTACGAGTTGCCTAAGTAGCGATAACCCAGTATACCCAGTATCATGAACTGCTAATTACTTTGTGTAAGCACGTGTGTTATAAATATATCTATTTGGGATTGACATCCCCGTCCGAGTAAGTCATGCTTACTTGTCAAACGGACGTATATCATATCGGATTTCGGATGTTGTGGGTTGAACATCTACATGGGTACATTAGTGCATAAATATTCACACATACATAGTTGTAGCTTCAGTGTCATGAGCTTAGGGAAATCGTGATTATATTTTATGATTTTGTATGTGTTACGTTATTTCACGCATTGAACTCTTGCGGTCCTACATTTATACTTACATAAACCTATGAATTCATCAACTTTATGTTGACGTTTTAAAGCATGTTTTTCTCAGGTCAGTAACTGCAGCCTAATTGGTTAGCATTTTGGGAGCATCATATTTGAGTCACATTTTGCGGTCTCGTATCGCGAAAGATTCACTGCATTACTTTTGAACATTTGGTTA
Source organism: Tanacetum coccineum (assembly GCA_026074375.1). Classification (NCBI taxonomy): domain Eukaryota; kingdom Viridiplantae; phylum Streptophyta; class Magnoliopsida; order Asterales; family Asteraceae; genus Tanacetum; species Tanacetum coccineum. Next base: position 21,222 of record BQNB010015160.1, on the reverse strand, counting down.
TGTATTAAAATCTTTACGTTTTCGTACTAGTGAACTCTTGAAGCATGGTGCTTTTGTACAAACTTTGAATTGAAATCAAACGTTATCTTTCAAACGACTCATATAAAGGTCGTTCTTTATCTATCTGGTGTTTATGTATTATGAAGTAATGCCCCCGGTTACCATTCCGCTGCGACATATTTTGAGGGTGTTACAGATTGGTATCTAGAGCCAAGGTTATAGAGAACTAGGTTGCATGTCTTACCTAGACTATAACCGTTTTCAAAAATATTGCATCACATAAAACTTTTCATGAGCATACACACTATTGGATTACACTATGTGCTTACATGATTTATATACATGCTTACCTTATCTTGCGTATATTTCTACACTTGTCTTATATTATACTTATATAAACCTTTTGATTGTCAAATCAAGTCATCGTCAGCGTCTTCGTCTCACGCCACCGTTACGTACACCTTCGTATCCAGTGACGATGACTTACCATCATGGGGTATCCAGTGACATATTTTGGCGGCTAAGTATCATTAGACCCATCCTTAGCCCGCGGCTAAGGGTCCTATCCTATGGCTAAGGGCCACCAGATTGCCCTAAATCACCCGTCATGCCTTTTTGACCCAAAACTCGACGTCCGAGACTTGATACTTTACAAAACTTTCAGAATTCATTAACACAACATATTACATCATATCATAGACCTTTATGGTCTAAATGACCCATACACACATACTTTACGAGGTTTGCCAAACACCCGTTTTGACCTGTTTCCACTATAACTTTTACATAACATTCACATGACATGTACTATGACAATTAAGACCTAGTCTTTGACACTTTAATACATCTTTTACAAAACATTTTACGACACTCAGGGGATTTAATCTTGATTTGAGCTTGGTACTAATACTAAGCTCCTAGACACGTTCCAATACACTTTCAACCCTATTACCACTCTAATTCGCACTTCCAATTCTATGCCTTAATCCAAGCATTACCTTCATCGCAAGAACCTACAAAACATACACAACTATAACGGTAAGCTATAACGCTTAGTAAGTAAAACGAGTATAACATGCCATTATACTTCAATCAACATATAAGCATCAAATACATATACACACAAATCAAAAGGACTAACCACATTAAAACTTATTAGAAACTTTGACATAATACTTACACTATAACACCACGTCATTTCATCTTTATCTAACATCCAATTAATCCAACACAAAAGGCTAGTTAATCCAAACTAGCTTCATTGCAAACCTTTAACCAAAATACTATAACACAAGCTCTTATTATTTAGCGCAAAACTTACATAAACACATATATGTTAGAAATCGATATAACACCATGTTATCATCATTTTACTTACCTTAGCTCCAAAGCTAAGTTATCAAGAACATGTTTTGAATCCTATCCAACAATCATCTTCAAAACCTATTATCATATTAAAACAATATCAATAACAAGAGTTTACACAACTCATATACTTACCCATCATGACCATATGATCACATTTGATCATAACCCCAAAATTACTACTTTACTCTTAAATTATTAAATAACCTTTATCCATTATTAAAAGTACTTCAATACTTGCTTTAGAACACAAATTACCCAAAATTCCCAAATTGGATATATGAACCCTAAATCCCAAATTCACCAATTAATTAAACAATTAAGTTACTTACTTATATATGATCATCACTAGGCTTAAACCTTGAATTGAAATCCTAATCTTCTTCATCAAGGATCATCAAAGTTGGTCTTCCTTTTTCCCCCTCTAAAGAACACGACACACACACTCTCTTGAATAAAAAGAAGTGTGTGGAAATATCCAGGGAATTTTCTAGTTGTAGGAGGTTAGCATAAGTTTGGCCACTAAACACATTTGGTCCCTTAAGTCTTATTCTTTCTTATTTGTGACACATCATATTTTCTATACCCACATTACACATACTTTGACTATTAGATTGACTATCAGGTTTGACTAACCAATTGCATAAAGCTTTTGAACTTGTAAAAGTCGTAGTCGAACTTACTCGATGGCATACTTATAAATAAATGCTTAAAATCGGGTTTGGAGTGTTACATCAAGGGCTCCTTGCATATGGATCTTTATCTCTAACAAAAGAGCTCATTCAGGTACCGCATGTCTTCAAGCAATACAAACATTTTATATCTTATTGGCACATCGTGATGTCGTTTTTTATGTTTGTTCTCTTAGGTTCCAGGGATTGTTCCTGCACGTGACCCGCCGTAGCTGTACTAATCCTACTCTGATATTAGTACCGTGAATGTAACTGATTTGGCTTAAGGTACGTTGTCAAAGGACTTGATGAAGGGATTATGATCATGAAAGTTGGAAGAAAACGTCGGTTATATGTTCCATGATCTCTCCGTTTAAGTCTTTAGTATGTGACGAACACCGCTGTATAACTAAATTGCACCCATCATTCTAGCTAAGTAAATATATAGTTTAGATTGTGTGAATGAGAAACTATTTTTCCTTTCTTATTGTTGAGTGCTAATATGCATTCTACATCCATTCGTTACTTGAAAATACAGTGACCACCTGACATTATGCAAGTGTTGTGTATTTCTTTTACTACATTTTCTTTTCAGGATCAAATGTAATGTTACCTTAAATAAAAACAAAAAAAACCTAAATAACATGGATAACAAATAAACGTCAAGAACATCGATATCACCGAACATGATAAACAAAGCCTGCCGCGGTATCGAACATCATAAACAAAACATCACGTCCTAAACACTTACGCACACCCTATGAGTAGTGCACATGTATGAAGTTATACGATGCTTCACATAAATAAAAGTTTAATTTTCTAAAAAAAAACAAGTCACATGCAACGCACGGATAATATAAACGGCTCGTACAAAATAAAATTAAATGATAAAATGAACACAAATCTTATCCACATAATGAACTTGTTTTCAGCTGGTACAATAGTCTATCATTGATGATTGCTATTATTGATGATTGTGACGTATAACGGTATAAGTAGCATCGTAATTACACTTATTTTATTATAGTCAAACTCAATAATGTTGATCAATACAATATCTTTGAATATTGTTAAAGTATATTTATGGTTGTTGGTCGGTAAAAGTCTAAGGGTATGTTTACAGAGTGGTGTGAAGCTTTTTGGGAGGTTGCAACGAGTACCGAGCATTTTGATTATAGTGATCGCGAAGGAGCGATGAGCATTTTATTTTTTAATGGTCGTTTGACAAAAGAGTAGTGAATATTTTGATTTTTAGTGGTTGTTTTGGTTAATGAGCTGTGAGCTATGACTATCTTTCAGGAAAACTAATCCTTCAATGTTTGTTTGAGAAGTTGTGGCAAATGAGCGTTGAGTTGTGACAGTTTAGTTTGTGATTATGTATTTTTGTGTTACTTTGCTATGGATGCATCAATAGATGCATATGTCGTATTTATTTGGCACAAATGAAAGTTGAATATAATTATGTTGTTGTCTTGTACGTAAATAACACCTGGCCATTTTTGACATATATAATCGTATTCTATTTAAATATGTATATGTCATTTTACGTCACTTTACATATTTATGATTACAACTACATATGTTATCAAACGTTTTTATTAAGAAATCATCTATTGCTCATGGCTACTGCTCATTGCCACATCTCACAACTACTTTTCACATCTATTATTCACAGCTACCATTCCCAGCTCCTGCTCACTGCTCATGCCCATAACTACTGCTCACAACTATTGCGTCTTTTGACAAACACACCCTAAAATGTATGATTCTTCATTATAATATATATCATTGCAGATCAAATACGGCGTCGTTTTACGACATCGAAAAATATAAGCCTAATACCGAGCAAAAAAAAATTTCCCGGCCCAAAATAGAGAAAAAAAATATATTTACACAACGGACCCTCAACTTTTAACTATTTACGATTTTTTATATAGTAAACGTTATTTATCAAATATATAACACATATCTACCGATTCATTCAGATAAAAAAAATACCCGCTAAAAGATCTTCGAATTGCGAACAAAACGAGCCAAATATTGCAATGCTTCTGACATACGCACAATTTTATAAAAAATGTTAAAGTTTAATATAAATAGAAAAAAAAAGAAAATTTACAAAACGTACCCTCAACTTTTAACTATTTACGACTTTTTTATATAATAAACTATATTTATCAAATATATAACACATATCTACCGATTCATTCAGATAAGAATGATAAGAAGAAACCACAACCACACATTTCAGATGCACCTACAAAAATGCATGCATCTCCCTTTAAAATTCTCCTTCCTATTTAAAATGTGTGGCTAGAAATCCTTCTTATTCTTCTCATTATACTTTTTCTTCTCACTTGATCCCTTCCCTATATATATATATATATATATATATATATATATATATATATATATATATATATATATATATATATATATATATATAATAGGGATCCAGTGAGAAGTAAATTAAAATAAGAAGTGGTGAGAAGTGACAAAAACCACACATTTTGAGAGCAACGACTTGCATTAGAAGCATTTTTATTCATTTAGTTGACCATTATGAGTTTTGAACGTTATTTGATGGTAGATGGTGCAAATTGATTTTCATGATTTTGGCCACATGTCAGAGGTAAACAAATATCTAAGAGAGATATAATAATTATAACTAGTCTCATCTAAAGTATTACCCGGAAGAAATCAGAACTATGATGACGATTCTTCATGTGTGAAAGATGACAGGTAAGGATCAATACATATGTATAGTATAACGCTCTAGTAACGCCCTATAACGCGATTGTCAGTATTTAAGATTGCATTAGCCGACATGTCTAATGTTCAGATTGAATGTCTAAGTCGCGTCGCTGTAAGTTTCTTATTTTATGCATTATTAACGCTGCAGATTCATAATTGTGATGTCATTCTTAAGCATGTATCTCCTCAACTACACAGACTGCATCCAAAAACTAAAAAACAGATAAACCACCCAAAGCGCTCACCGTCGTCTTCACACCCCCACCACCCCTACACATAGCTTACAACATCCTACTTATATCCCACCGCCTATTATTTTCTCCCCCATACGAACCCCACCACCCCCCTCTCCTTAGTCTCGCTCCCTCTCCTCTACACCCTAAATATTCTATTTTTTCATTATTTATATATAAATATAATTATTGATATATATTATATACCTTTATATAATATATTCATATATTGCCCATTATAGGAATGGGTCTTCTTCAGGGACAAACAGTATTTTGCTAGAAGAAAACCAGAAAACCAAAAAAAGTATGGCCCTACAAAAAATCAAACAGATGCCCTTGGTTTTTCTAGTGGCATTTCTGTTTTTTTTTTTTTTTGGTTTTTTACAGGTGTAAATCGATAAGGGCATAGTTGGACTGAAAAAAAAAACAATTTTTTGCCTGATGAATAATTTAGGCATCTGTTATTGGTTTTTTTTTTTTTAGGGGCATTGGTTTGGTTTTTCAAGGTTTTTTTTTTGGATTGTTTTCCAAACAAAAAATAATAAGTTTTTCTCATGAATCCCATCCATACTTTATATAATATATATATATATAGATATATATTTTATATATTAGAAAAATTACTTTCAAAAACACAACCTTAACTACATTATAACTTTAATTAAATGTACAGGGGGTCAGAAACGTACAATTCCATAAAAGTTTAAATTATATAAATACCGTATACTTTTTTGCCATCTACAGCCGGCTCAACATAGAATAAAATTTTATTTACAAAACATATTCTCACCTTTTAACTATTTACGACTTTTTTATATAATAAATTTTATTTATCAAATAATATTAATATCATATCTACTATTCATTCAGATTGTCAAAATATTTTTACCCGCGGTAGGAGTCTTTCGAATTGTCGATACAAAACAAACAGATTTCGCTATTCATTTTTTTTTTTATATACTTTTTACTAAATTCAGTCGTTCGCTTTAGCACCAAAAATTTCCAAGTCATGCGTTTTGGTATTTCAAGACCCCGTTGTACAGTTCTATGAACTTTAATAAGTATATACATTTAGTATATGATTCCAGGTACATGTCATACTATATAAATACGAATACCACATATTTTGTTAACCAAATAAGTAAAAAATAATATACCCGCTCAACCACAAATACTCATTCAAATTCCGTTATTGTTAAAAAAATACTCAGCAAAATAAAATACATGTGTTGCATACAAGTCAGCTCCGCCACAACGCGCGGATACATTCCCACTCAATATTCATTCGAAATCAATCCGTAAAAAATTATGCCCTACCGCAACGCGCGAGCTATCTTGCTTGTTGATTAATACAACAGATAGGTGAAATGAAATGAAAACATTGTGAGCAGTAGAAAGCTAGCTAATGCAAGTTTCGGCGTTGAAATAAGGCTTGAATAAGAGTTTATGTATTTGTTTGAAACTTAAAACTTAAATTGATTTTAGGGGAATAAAGTTGAGCGTTTTGGTTAAACAATATCTATTCTTTATTTTATTTTTTCCAATTTTTTTTTAAATTTTAAATTTCCACTAAATAAACATCTAAAAACACACCGCTTAATTTAATGAAACTTTTGAAGCCCGAGTCGATGAAAAAAATTGCTATTTTTTTTAGTTAATAGTTTAAAAAAGCATTAAATTGCCCATAATTTTCTTTTTGTAAACACTCAAGTTTTAATTTTCATATTAGATTAAAGACTTCTTTAATCTTATGTATCATTAAGATAAAAGTCCTATGGTTTACACCCACTTCACCAATTTTGACCTATTTTTGTCGCCTCAAATTTTGTCAGCCTATGATGTGCAAATATCAATATATTCTCAACCATCTTATTAATTTTTCACCCATTATTAGAAGTCAAATCTATTTTTTTGTAAAATGTAAAAATTTAAATACTAATTATCTTGAAAAATTGTTTATCTTTAATTCTTCTCTTAACCAACTTAATTACAATTAGTGATTTCGTAAACCAGTTTTGATTATGTATAAAATATTGGCTAATTTTAATTTTTGTGAAAATCGTAGGGGGAAGGGGTGAATACGTTTCCATTTAAAAACTTAAAACATTTTGTATCAAATTATCGATCAGTTGAAACTCAATATGAAGAAGTGTGATAAGACATCTTATTCATTAGATATCTGTCACAAGATTTTTAAAATTAATACATTACTAACTTCCTATCCTTAACACATCATCATTCAAATTATATTAGCCAAAACTTTCATCACACATTTAGATCTAATGATTAATATTAAATGTAAGGGCGAATTAAACGGGTAAATAAGATGGTTTAAGGGACAAGGTAAAAAGTAAGTAGCAAAACCGAAACACGATTGGATTTATAAGTGTTTCGGGCACGAAGCTCTTTCTTCGCCCTTAAATCCACTACCTGACAGTACCCCAACTCGTGAGTTTTTTACTTCACTTTCGTCAACAAGGCCTCCTTTCTCGGCGATAAAAAAATTGGAGGAAGAAAAGACCCACACATAACGTTGGCTTACCCATTATTTTCTGGGACACTAAAGTCTTAGATGTCGAGTCATTTTCGGGTACAAAAAAACCGTTTATGGTTTATGGCTTAACATAACAAACCACACTACGTCGCTTATAATGTATTCGGACACTAAAACTAAATGTTCGAGTTCTAATCTTTAACTAAATCATCTACCACACCAACTTTGTATTTGGAAGGGACTAGATACATACAGCAATATCAAACACTTCACTTCACCCTTAAAACCACTAAAAACGATCACCCCGATCTATTCTATTCTCTTTTCGATCACTAACGATTCTATCTATTACAAAAGTTTAGATATAAATGGGAATCAGATCTATGGCATTGTGAATGTAAGGACATGTACACGAATGCACTTAATTAAAATAACAATAACTTAGTATCTTGACGATAGCGGAGAAGTTCTTCTCTTTGCACTTGGAAGATTTGTTGATTGAATCAATTTTTAAGACAAACTTATAACAAAGTTAACAGTGATCAAAGATAAAATGGTTTTTGAATGAAGGGTTTTAGATCTTGTGAAAAAACTAGTGTGCAAAAGATGTGTGAAAATCTTATGGGGATACAGTCTAACTATTTTATTGGGAAAATGGGAAAAAAAAACAACTTTTTTTAATTTTTATTTTGCCGTGGCCCACTTAGCTCCTTTGTCGGCCCCCTTATTCACTAAGTGGGCCGCCCTTATGTAGCTAAAAGGGGGGGCGGGCCCATTTTTTTGACGATATGATTTTGTCTTTCTCTGGGGGAAGGTTTATCTAAGGATATATTTTCCGTTCTTTCTGGGTTGTAATTTTGAATTTCTAATTGTTATTGGGAATTTGAACCATTTTCTATGATTATTTTTCTTAAATGTCTTTGTCTAGTGATTTTTGTAATAAACCTTTTTGTTACTTGTTATAATAAATTTATTTTAATATTATTAATAATTTTAATAATTTATAATTTGATTAAATTACATAAATATAGAAAAATAATGAAAAAATAAAATAAAAAAAAATAAAATAAAAGAAAAAAAAAAAAATAATAAAATATAATAAAATTGTACTTTTAAAAAAAAAAAAATAAAAATAAATAAAAAAAAAAAAAAAAAAAAAAAACAAAAAAAAAATGAAAATTAAAAAAAAAAAAAAAAAAAAAAAAAAAAAAATAAAAAAAAATAAAAAAAAAAAAAACAAAAAAAAAAAAAAAAAAAAAAAAAAAAATTGTCAAAGTTTGGGACAAAAAATGTATTTCTTTGTTTTCATATATTAAATTTAAAGTTTTGCGTGTTCATTACCTTTAGTGATTTTCGGTCGGGGTGGCAAACTTATATTTTTTTGTTGAAGCAGGGGACTTGGAAGACGTCGAGTGGGATGTTTGACGTTTATATAATGCATTGTGGATTGTTGTTTTATAAGCAACTTGTGCCAATTTACGTTTTTATGGGTGTTATAAGGGGTTACCCATGTTTGTTTGTCAACACACAAAAACATTGAAAAGATAATGTATAGATTTAAATATTGTAATATTTCTACCCAACAATCTCTCCCTTTTGTATGATGCTAACACCACAAATATTATAATCTATAAAATCTCATTAGTAAAATGTATTATAGTTATACTTGGGTTTTCAATTTAATACCCCTTTTTGGCGAAGCAAAAAGGTGGACACTTAGGCGGATTGGGGGAACCCAACAACCTTCTTCTTTTCTCTTCTTCTTCTTTTCATCACTCCCCTTTTTCTGCAACGTCAATCCTGGAAACCAAAAGAGGCGTGCTTGCATCAAACTCTCCAAGTGATGTCTTGCTCTTATAAAACCTCATAAAAATTCATGCTTATGTCATACGTACGATTTTATAAAAAATGTTGAAGTTTAATAGATATGTATTTTCTTTTAAAAAGCCTTTCAAAACACACCCTAAACTACCTAATAACTTTAAAATAAATGACAGGGGTCAGAAACGTACAATTCTATAAAAGTTTAAATTATATAAATACCGTATACTTTTTTGCCATCTACAGCCGGCTCAACATAGAATAAAATTTTATTTACAAAACATATTCTCACCTTTTAACTATTTACGACTTTTTTATATAATAAATTTTATTTATCAAATATATAATACATATCTACCTATTCATTCAGATCAAAAAATACCCGCGGAGAGACCTTCGAATTGCGAACAAAACAAACAGATTTCGCATTCATATTTATATTTATATACATACTAAAAGTCGTTCGCTCGCCCAAAAATCCAAGTCATGCCGTTTTGGTATTTCAAGCCCCGTTTACGTTTATGAACTTTAATAAGTAAATACATTTAGTATATGATTCCAGGTACATGTCATACTATATAAATACGAATACCACATATTTTGTTAACCAAATAAGTAAAAAATAATATACCCGCCCAACGACAAATACTCATTCAAATTCCGTGATTGTTAAAAAAATGCTCAGCGAAATAAAATACATGTGTTGCATACAAGTCAGCTCCGCTACAACGGGCGGACACATTCCCACTCAATATTCATTCGAAATTAATCCGTAAAAAATTATGCCCTACCGCAACGCGCGATTGTTGATTAATACAACAAATAGGTTAAATGAAATGAAAACATTGTGAGTAGTAGAAAGCTAGCTAATGCAAGTTTCGGCGTTGAAATAAGGCTTGAATAAGAGTTTATGTATTTGTTTGAAACTTAAATTGATTTAGAATTAAGTAGAGCGTTTTGCTTAAAATATCTTTTAATATTTTTTCCAAAATTTAAATTTAAATGCCACAAAATCTAAAACACACACGCTTATTAAATGAAACTTTTGAAGCCGAGTCGATGAAAAAATGCTATTTTTTTAGTTAATAGTTTAAAACAGCATTAAACTTGCCATAATTTTCTTTTGTAAACACTCAAGTTTTAATTTTCATATTAGATTAAAGACTTCTTTAATCTTATGTATCATTAAGATAAAAGTCCTATGGTTTACACCCACTTCATCAATTTTGACCTATTTTTGTCGCCTCAAATTTTGTCAGCCTATGATGTGCAAATATCAATATATTCTCAACCATCTTATTAATTTTTCACCCATTATTAGAAGTCAAATCTATTTTTTTGTAAAATGTAAAATTTGACTAATTTATCTTGAAACTTGTTAATCTTTAATTCATCTCTTAACCAACTTAATTAATTAGGATTCGTAACCAGTTTTGATTATGTATAAAATATTGGCTAATTTTAATTTTTGTGAAAATCGTAGGGGGAAGGGGTGAATACGTTTCCATTTAAAAACTTAAAACATTTTGTATCAAATTATCGATCAAGTTGAACACAATATGAGAAGTGTGAATAATACATCTATATTCATTAGAACATGTCACAACAATATAAACATAATCACAATACTAACTTCTATCCATAACACAATCATCATCCAAATAATATTAGCAACAATCAACACACATATAGATCTAATGATAATATAAATGTAAGGCGATAAGGTAAATAAAGATGTAAAGGGAAAGGTAAAAGAAAGTGCAAACCGAACACGATGATTTATAGTGGTTCGGTCACGAAGCTCTTCTTCGCCCTACTCCACTCCCTGAGTACCCAACTCGAGAGTTACTTCACTCGTCAACAAGCTCCCTTCTCGGCGAAGAAAACCACACAACGTTGCTTACATTATTTTCTGACACTAAGCTAGATGTCGAGTTCATCTTCGGGTACAACCAAACCCGTTATGTTTATGGCTTAACATAACAAACCACACAACGTCGCTTATAATGTATTTCGACACTAAACTAAATGTCGAGTTCTAATCTTAACTAAAATCAATCTACCACACACTTTGTATTTTGAGGACTAGAATACTAACCGCACTATCAACACTTCACTTCACCTAAACACTAACACGATCACCCCGATCTATCTATTCTCTTTACGATCACTACGATCTATCTATTACACAAGTTTAGAATACATGGACTCGATCTATGCATTGTGAATGTAAGACATGTCACGAATGCACTAATTAAACTACATAACTTCGTATCTTGACGATAGCGAGAGTTCTTCTCTTGCACTTGGAAGAATAGATGATTGAATCACATTTAAACAAACTTATAACAAGTTAAGTGATCAAAGAAAAAGGTTTGAAAGAAGGGTTTAGATCTGAGAAAAACTGTGTGCAAAGATGTGAGAAAATCTATGGGAACAGTCTACTATTTATAGGGAAAAAACAATTTTTTTAATTTTCTTTTTGCCGGCCCCCTTAGCTCCTATGTCGGCCCCCTTATCACTAAGGGGGCCGCCCTTATGAGCTAAGGGGGGCGCCCATTTTTTAGACGCTATGATTTTGTCTTTTTCTGGGGAAGGTTTATCTAAGGCATATTTTTCCGTTTTTAGGGTGAAAATTTGAATTCAAATATTTATTTTGAATTAAAACATTTCTTATATTTACAAAAATACTTTGTCTAATTATTTTTGTAAAAACCTTTTGTTACATTTATAAAAATGTAAAGTTTGGGACAAAAATTATTTCTTTGATCATCCAATAAATTTAAAGTTTGCTTGTTCATACCTTTAGTGATTTACGTCGGGTGCAAACTTATATTTTTTGTTGAAGCAGACTTGAGACGTCGAGAGATGTTGACGTATGAATGCATTGATGATTTGTGATTATAAGTAACTTGAGCAATTTACGTTATGTGTTATAAGTTACATGTTTGTCAACACCAAAACATGAAGATAATGTATAGATTAAATATTGTAATATTTCTACCAACAATCTCTCCCTTTTTTATGATGACAAAATATATAAACTATAACTCATAGTAAAATGTATAAGTTACTTGTTTACACTTCTTATCCCCCTTTTGTCGAAGCAAAAAGGTGGACACTTAGGCGAGACTTTTACTGCACTTCAATCCTTGAAACAAAGAGGCGAGCTTGCATCATCTCCAGTGAAGTCTTGCTCTTATAAACCTCGTAAAATCATCCTAAGATATCTACTTTGACACTCAAGGACATGTAAATTGACTCTAGTGGATTCATAGATCAAATATGTTATGAACTCTTAACCTACATCAAGGGTTAGTTTCACGCAACATAATTTATATAAGAGAAATATTACAGGGATGGAATACACATATCAAAAAATGTGTAGATGTCTTAACGGTTGCAAATGTAATGACTTTGACATTTGCAAATGCTCCCCCTCGGTTGATGCTCCCCCTTGTTTGAGGCACCAAGGAATCAAAGTTAGTAGACAAGTGCACATATATATAATGACGATGATAGCTATATATATCGCAACACACTAGTGGGGAACAAGACATGCATGTCTTAGATATATGCACTCTATATGCACTCTAAACTATGACATTTTAAACGAAAATTTAAAACCTAGACACCTACAACCTAAATCCAAGATAAAAAGAATCATGACGTATACTTAAGATATGAGAATGTTTAGGAACCAATGATAAGGTTCCACCGACACGTGCTTAAGGACTAAGACTTGACCAACACTCTTCGGTTTAATACTGCCTTTAATAAACGAGAACAAAATTCGTTTATTGATTGACACACTATTATTATGAGAATAACTTCTTCCAAGATATCATTTGGATAAGGAGTATTATTGTATTTTGATCGATACGTTTCTTATGGTATCGTCATCTAACTAAGACGATGATGTGGATTTGAATAGACTAAGGGTTGTATTGAGAGATTCCTAAATCCTAAAGGTGTCTTTGTTAAGCATTATGTATGCTTTTCATGTTTGGGGTGTTTAAGAATAAACATTATCGTAAGACTTTAGGTTGAACTAATTGTTGATGATAAGGATGATTTGTTGAGGAAACATAAACGAAGAAGGATGGGCGTAAATGGAAATGGAAGGTGTTGACTATAGGTTTGTTGGGTATTTTGTTGGTTGTTAATGTTGATGAACAAAGGTGAAAATATAAAAATGGTAGAAGAAAAGTAAAACACACGACATTGTGATAACTCAACAACACTTGAAGATTGAATATCTTCTTTGTGTTCTTCACTTGCTAGAAAGTGGAAATGATTGGATGATTAGAGAACGAGCGTGGGATGTTCTTGAGGATGAGACGCATTTCATCACGAAATTCACTTGACTTTTTGACAACATAGGCACACATGCTTATGAGTGTCGAGATATGAGGATGAGACGCATTTCATTACAAAATTCAGTTGACTTTTGACAGCATAGGCACACATGCTTATGAGTGTCGGGATATAAGGATGAGACGCATTTCATTACGAAATTCACTTGACTTTTGACAACATAGACACACATGCTTATGAGTGTCAGGATATGAAGATGAGACGCATTTTGATGTGGAGGGTCGTAAAAGACTTCAGCAAGAAGTTTTACAACTCCATATGTAGTGTATCAAATCGTTGCAGTGTAGTATAGGCAAGACTCGGGGGTTGTTATCGTTCTCTATGGGAATAGGTTGGAAAGGCTCGAACACGTTCTAACAGAATTCTACAGGGTTGAGAGAAGATTCTTTTTGTATTTTTATATTTATAAAAAGGCAAGTAAATCAATGGTTTGAGAGGTTGGTTTGATTAACTAATAATTAAACTAATTATAATCTATGCTAATGGTGATAACTTTATGATAAACAAATGTACTCCCCCTACACTTAAGTTGAACATTGTCCTCAATGTTCTATAGAAGTACCCGTAAAAACGAATAAAGGGAAAAGAAAACAAGTAAAAGAAACTAGTACTCCCCTGGTTTGCTTAATAATGGAGAAGAAACATACGATAACAGGTTAAATCATCCTCCAAGAATCGTCTAATGAAACTTCCTAATAACTTCCAAGCTTCTTCTCATCAAATATAACCTGTAATCAAAGACAAAGACAACTACACCAAGCATAAAATTGGCGGGATGAATATAAATACAATGAGAGTTTAGGGTTTTGACTCTATGAAAGCAGTAAAGATAGGATGAAAGCGATGATATAATCATAGGTTTTCTGCAGGTTTACAACTAAATTACAAATTTTAAATATTGCACATTATATTTTTCAGAAATATTTGAAAAAATTCAAATTTTTACATTGCTGGAGACGCGACGCCGTCAGGTGTTAATCCCGACGCCGTCTTCAGGGTCTGTAAAAATTCTTCTTCATTTTTAATGAGAAATTTCCTGCACGCAATTTTATAAGTTATATCCGTAGAAAGCACTGCATAAAAACCTGGAATTAATCATTACAATCATATGACTCGAAACTAGCGCGAATTAATCTAAACAATTTATTTTAAATGTTTGAATTGGTTCTAAAAACCAGATATTTCCCATACACTTATTTTGTTGCAAAATAACTTTGATTGCAAATAAGAAGAAGTTATAAACAAAACAAAGCATGATTACAAAGTTGATTCAAACATAAAAGAATAAATGAAAAGAATTAAAACACACGACACTCCTAATATGCGAGAAAAATAAACATTGGGTTGCCTCCCAAGAAGCACTTTTCTTTATTTATGAGTCTTGTAGCTAGACTCGAAGTCACACGCCTTACGTGACTTCTCCTTCATCATCTACCTCATCTTCTATTTTGACAAGAGCAGGGCGCTCATGTTTGAAGTTTTTATTCCTCAATCGGTCGAACTCCATCTCCTTTTCTTGATGAAGTTTTATCTTTTCCTCCCATTCCAAGACTAGCCTATTGACAGTCATAGTGGGGGCTATAGGCTCATATCGTTCTTATTCCCTTTCTCGCCCGTACAAAAGGATTTAGTTATCCTATGGAAGCTTATCTTACTCTTTCCAGATCTTAGAGTTATAGTGCCCTTATCAAAGCTAATCACGACCTTAGCCGTTGTCAGGAATGGTGTTCCTAAGATGAAAGGCCTCTTTTCGTCTTCATTAATGTCTAAAATCATGAAGTCTACAGGGTACACATGCTCAGCAACCTCAACTAATACGTCATCTGCTATTCTTAAAGGGTAGATATACGAGTGGCTAGCTAAGGAGAGTCTAACGTCCATCTCAGTAGGCCTTTCATAGGTTAGTTTCATGTAGGTAGAGAGGGGCATGATGTTCACGTGGATCCTTGGTCAACTAGGGCGTTCATGTGTTTCAGGCCTCCTATGTTACATGGTATTTTGAAGTTTCCTCTGATGTCCTCCTTCCTTGTTATCTTTTTTCTAAGGATTGCTTCATAAACAGGCCCCCTAGGTAATAAATTGTAAGTCCTTCCTTTTATTTTTCCAACCCGGGCTCCTGATAGGGAGTCATTGAACCTATGATTATCAACAAGTCCCTCTATTAGTTTCCCATTGATCATATTTTTCAGGTAATATTCTACGGGCTGAGAGCTGGGTGCCTCGGTCGTTTCTTTTTTTCCAGCTTTTCTTATTGGTTCATTTTTGATCCCATTTTCAGCTTCATTCTCCTTCTCGGCTTCCTTTACTGGCATTCCCGTTTTTGTTCCGGTAGGTTTTACAATGTCGTCGCCGGTTGCTACGTCATTATCGTCGTTCCTCTCTTCCTCCCCTCTGGCGAGAGAGATAGAATTTACGTTTTTGGTGACGGGGGATTTGGCCTCTTCTCTGATTAGCACTTTTTCAGGAGCCGTGCTGGTTGTGAGTTCCTTAAGAAGCCCGAACATTTCTGCCATCCTATCATTTATCTCCTATCGCTGTTTGAAAATGGCATTCTCAAATCTTTCAATCCTTTCGGTGCGTGCTGCTATGTAGTCCCGTACTCGAGCTTCGAAAATGGTTCCTAATGCCTGGGGTTGAGGGATTGGGCTGGTACGTTCGCGAAAAGTGAAGGGGCTCTAATTTAGTAGTTCATTCTAGTTTCATGGGCAAGGGTTTGAGTAGACTGCTTTGGCATAAGCTTAAGGGACGTGTATTGAGCTTGGTCTGGGCGTCGGTTGCGATCCCTTTAGTAAGAAATTAATCTAGTCTTCGAGCTCAAGAAGTCTTCGGTCAAGAGTTTTTAAGGTGGATTGAGGTGTAGAAATAGCCTTGATCGGTTTGACGAATTATTTTGCGTCATTCCAGCCCTCATGGTCGTAGAGGGAGAGGTTCTCAACGATTTCCCAAGATTCGTCGGGTTCTTATTGCGGATTTTTCGGCCGGCAGCGCGGTCAATCTCCCACTTAAGATGAAACGAGACATGATCATAAAAAATATGAATTTGAAGCCAACAATCGATGCCATGATGAGGGACTTTTTGTAGTAAGTCCTTGAAACGAGTCCATGCTTTAGATAGATATTTCCATGCTTCAGATTGTTAGCCTCACTATTTTAATGAAGCTGACGTCTTACACGTGAATTGGACTAGCTATAGACTGGCTGCTACACGCAAGGACTATTATTGTAAACGAGGTATAGATAGCTTTGTGTTAGGCTATAAATAACCCTCATGACTCTCCTTGAGGGGTTGGTTGAATCATTTGTGTATCATTTTCATTCTTATCAATAAACACATCTTTTCATCCACCATCTCTCTACTTTCTCTCACTAAAACATAATGTCTCATCTTTGTTTCTTTGATCAACCTAGACCCCCTAAATAAGGTGTTGTGTATCACGTAACATGTGGTATCACGAGCATCAGGTTGTGTTTTGTATTGTGTGTTGTGTTCGTAGCTGTAACAACTTATTATGAGCTTATTATAGCTTATTGTCATGAGCTTATTTTTTGAAAAAAGCCACATGTTTGTTCGTGTTTTACACTTGTGTTGTTCGTGTTGTATCAACTTATTTACAGCTTAGTTTTGCTTATTCTCATGGTCTTATCTGCTGGAAAAAGCCACGGTTTGTCTTTTTGTTGTTTTTTGTGATAACTGTGTCAAAACTTATCACAGATTATAACAGCTTATATCTGATCTTTCTATTTTTTTGATGAGTTTTTTTAGGGTCTTGTTGTTTTCCTAAACCTATCCGAAAATCAGATGTGGTCCTTCATTTTAACAGCTTACTTTGAGCTTTTTATAAGCTTATTGGGTTGGTTTGTTCAAGCTTATTTCGTGACCATCTCAAGTGATTATTTTCGTGGCTTTTTGTGTGTCCAAGCTACTGATTCGGAGCTTATCATTTCTGGGCTTATTTCGAATGGAAAAGAGACACAGATCCAAGTTTTTAGCAGTCAGACAATTTTTTTGTGTTTTTGCAAAAAGACAAGAAAAGGTACAAGGAGGCGAATTAACACCTCATAAGCAGAGGCGAATTAACACCCCAGACAGAGGCGAGTTAACAACCCTCATAGGCCAAGGCGAGTTAACATCATCCTGACCCAACCGAGTCAACTCGGTATTTACCGAGTTAACCCGGGTCAACTCATCCGAGTCATTGTCTGACGGAAATAAAGAAAGAAGATATAGACTCTGTTAAACCACAACAAATCAATCCAAATAACCACAACAACAACACAACAAACACAATACACTACACTAAAACGATCCTTATCAAAATTCATCTTCACTCTTAATCGCTATTACTGATTTTAATAACTACGAAGTTTTTGTACGATGTGACTTATTTGGGATTGAAGTAATATTTCACGGGGAGTATACTTATTTCATCTTTGTTTTTGTTTACAACAAAGATGACTTGTTCGGGCATATACGGTTTGTGATGAAGACTTGATTTATCTAGTTATACCTGATGTAAGGAGTTACATTGTAGTACTCACGGGTTATAGCTATCACTTTAAAGAGTTACACTGTAGTACTCAGTGTCTCACATAGTTGAGGAGATTTCAAGAGGTGTTGTATTTTTTGTATACTTTGGTGCGGGTATATGGTACTTAGAGATTTGCCTCTGCATCGTTCTTCGTCACACAGATAGTATAAGATTAAGTCACAAGTCGGGGATTGTTGCTTCATTCTCGGGTTCGTTTCACCGGGTTGTCTCCATCAATGGTCATTAGTATTAGCCTACATAATAGATAAGGGGATTTAGATCGGGTTAATCAAGAGAGATTTGTAAAGAGAGTATTTTTTTCTTTCTTTTCTGACATCTTCTCAAAGAGTATTGCTTATGCAATCACGGGTTATGATGCTAAGTAAGCAGTTCCAGTTAGCATATGATGTACACATGTGTAGGATGATTCCTCAATTAGTCATCATCCTGGAGGGAGAAATGTGTACATCCGGTACTTAGTTGTTTTTTATGTTACCGTTTTGATGCTACAGTTTCGACTACATAGAGGGATAAATTGTGTACACTCGGGACTTAATCGACTTTGGTGTAGCAATTTATATCTGCACTTTCCTGGAGGGAGAAATGTATACATCAAGGACGCACAACAAGTTCACTTGATCCGGCTTTATAATATATGCCAGAGGTTAGTCCACAAAGATGATTAGTGCTTCAACTTGTTACTTTGGTGTCATGATTTTGACTTTGGTAAAGGGATAAAGTGTGTGCTTCGAGACTGGAATGCTTCCTAAGTGAGTTGATGTTGATGATATCATCCCTTCCCAAAAAGTATCCTAAATTAGAAGGTTTTTGAGCCAAGCTGGAGGAGGTTGTATGACTCAAGACGAGTGCATTAATTCTTATCAATCTCAGGGATGTCTGTTTGGGAGGGATATGAAGAAAAATGAGCCTACTAGTTGAGAGGGAGTAAAAACTCAACTAGAAACTGCACAAGAAGTTCGGAGCATAATGCATATCAATGCCGAAGTATTCGGATAAGGGAACTTCAAGGATGACAAATGAAAAGCAGATTCTAGAAAACTTCGACATGACCAGAAGTGCAGGAAAATGAAGTTTTTCAAGACATGCAGCTAATTCAGAAACTTCAAAACGACCAGAAGTGTATGAAGAAAGTTTTTGAAGACATGTCAAGAAGTTATGAGCAAAAATCCAATCAAAACCGAGATCATCGGTAGAGAAAACTTCTAAGTCATCCTCAGCAGTATACTACAGTGTGTTCGTCTACAAGCTGAAGAAATAAAGGTGGAGCATTCAAGTAGATCAAGGTCTTTGAATCTCAAGGAATGCTAGACTTCATTCTTATCATTTTGCTTTATTTTTGCTTGTAGGAAACATTGTAACCAATTCACGTGTGACACCATCTTGGAGGGAGATTGTTAGCCTTACTATTTTAGTAAAGCTAGCGTCTTACACGTGAATTGGACTAGCTATAAACCGGCTGCTACACGCAGGGACTATTATTGTAAACGAGGTATAGATAGCTTTATGTTAGGCTATAAATATCCCTTATGACTCTCCATGAGGGGTTGGTTGAATCATTTGTGTATCATTTTCATTTTTATCAATAAACACATCTTTTCATCCACCCTTTCTCTACTTTCTCTCACTAAAACATAATGTCTCATCTTTGTTTCTTTGATCAACCAAGACCCCCCAAATAAGGTGTTTTGTATCACGTACCACAAATAGAGATTCTCCATGATGTTGTTGGAACATCAGGATATCGTTGAAAAGTTTTGCAGTCCTTTCCGGTGGATAGAATTGAGGAAGGAAACGAGTAGTAAGATCCTCCCATGTGGTGATGGATCCTGCTGGAAGATGTTCAAGCCAATTTCTAGCTTGATCACGAAGGGAAAATTGAAATAAACGCAGGCGCGTTCTTTCCCTGTTTTCATCGTCAAGGTCAAGTGAGTCTACAAGTTTTAAGAAATCCTTGAGGTGTTGGTTTGGATCCTCGGATCGAAGTCCGTGGAATGAGCATCCGTTTTGCACCAACCGGATGGTGTCGGATCGAAGAGGTACCACATTGTTCCCTACGGGGAGCTCAATGGAATTCCTGTAGCCTTCGTGGCTAGGTTTAGAGTAATCTCCAAGAGTATGGATATGATTCGCGTCTCCCATGGTGGTTTACGAGAATGGATTATGAAACAAATACATAAAAAAAAGATAGACTACGAGAAAGCTAATGTACTGGAATTAAAATTATCACTTGATAGGAATTAAACGAGTAGAACTAAATTAAACAATGATTGAAAGCTAACTATTCCCTGGCAACGGCGCTAAAAACTTGATGTGGAGGGTCGTAGAAGACTTCAGCAAGAAGTTTTATAACTCCATGGGTAGTGTACCTAATTGTTGCAGTGTAATATAGGCAAGACTCGGGGTTGTTATCGTTCTCTAGGGGAATAGGTTGGGAAGGCTCCAACACGGTCTAACAAAATTTTACGGGGTTGAGAGAAGATTCTTTTTGTATTTTTATATTTATAAGAAAGCAAGTAAATCAATGGTTTGAGAGGTTGGTTTGATTAACTAATAATTAAACTAATTATAATCTATGCTATTGGTGATAACTTTATGATAAACAAATGTATTTACCTAATCATGCACTACTCCTCAGACTGTTTCTCCTAGATCTGTTGCTTTGTCACACTTGTGATGATCTGTGAAAGTATTTCCTAGGTCATGAACGGATTACACGAACCCGCCGTCTATTTAATATTCCGTTAAAGCAACGCACAAGTAAGGTAGTATGAAGACTATTACAAGGACCCTAAGAGTATATTAAATGCATGTGAAATGTAACATTTCTGTATTTTCAGGTCATTTACGACTTCACATAATCCACTAATTATTTTTTTTTTCTCGTACGCGTTTACTTTTAATTTTAAATAGTTAAGGTTAAATCGCGTGATTCAAAAATTAGCATTTATAGCAAACGA